>MU189568.1:0-15720 GCA_016904865.1 Pissodes strobi | reverse complement strand
ATCAGACCCAGGACCCCAGCCTTCCGCAATAATTCTTCCGCTCCCCGAATCGTAAATCTGTCGCCATCATCGACCGGCTCTTGGACGGTCTGTCTATACGTTCGGATAATCAAAAAAGAAAAATCTAAAATTCATACGTCCTCATTATACATCTGCCAACCTTGCATGGCGGCTTTCAAAGGCCGTTCAGCCTAGAGCGTAGGTCTTTTGTTTTTCCATCGTCGTCGTTTAGCGAGTCGCGAGAGGACGTTATACCTGGAGCACCCGGCCGAGGAGAGACCGAAGTCATTCAGTTCAGTCCGTCGCTCGACAACGTGTTCGAAGGTGTACGCGGTCACCGATATCTCGCCTCGACAAGGACGTGCAGGTGTATGTATATACGGTGAAATTGCTGGACAGGTGACGACGAACTCCTGGTGTTTTGTTTCTGGTGGTGGCCTTTTAAAGGATATATATCATCGGCGGTATTTTGGTGTATAGTGAAAATGTAACTTCGTTGGTTCACCTGGATAATTGGATTATATTAATTTAGTTTTTAAGGTACGTTTCGGGTTGTTTTAGCTTTGTAATTTAATTAAAATAATTAAGGAAATAGTGTCGATACTTGTAAGGGTTGTAATATATAAAAGCATGGTACTTGCCCAATCGTCCGCCAAAGTAGCCCTAGTAACAAGGAATCTATGGTTGATGTTAAGGGTGCAAACCAGTTTGCATACAGTGGGTTTTATTATTTCTGAAGAAAATCGATATGCCAGTGGCGTGCCTATAGGAAAGAAGGAATTTCTTTAATGTCTATAAAAAAAAGTCGAAAATGCTGCCTTCTGCAAAGCCCTTTTTACCATCAACATGGTGATTATTAACTGTAGGCTTCCTTTACCAAAAGAAGCTTTAATTCCAATAGAGTGTCCTTCTATAAAAGCCTGGAGTGAACTTGCTATATTATTTTTATCCTGCCATATTATAATATATAATTCGTCTTACAGCGGTTTTTGTATCATCATCGCTGCCCATTTCTTTTCTTATTATTTTTTCTTGCTGATTTGATTTAGCCTCGTTTTTCCTCCCCTGAGAATCATTTTTAACACATTTCAGTTATTTTTGCAACATCGGTTGTAGGGTTTTAGTGTTTAAGGGCATTTTGAACGTTATGAATAATAACTTTTTCATTAATAAATGGAGCACCTTTACCGAGACCTTTACTAACATTTTTCACAGCAACACAAACTAAACACTGGTTTTTTCCTTAGGCCATTTGTCCTCTAATATAAAGGTTATTATAGGCAACAAAAAGCAAATACTAGGTATTTGCCTATTTAATAGCCGAAACAAGGATGTAAAATTAGACCTTTTTTGGCTTCTCGAATGTTTTATTACTTGCTCTAATTTTGAATCGAATTTTATATTCGTTCTTCTTCAGGTTTTTGATTCAGTGATTTAAAATGATGTCAATATGGTTAATTTCCGAAAAGTTTCGTCTATGCCTATACTATTTTCGTCTTCGTCAGGTTAAATTTAGTTGAGAATTGATCAAAAAAAAAAATCAAATATTTATTGGTACAAAGCATAACAAAAAATGCGTATACAAGTCATATAAGGAAAATACGTGCATAACTAGTTCTAAAATTAATTCAAGTCACAAAAATCATTCTGAAGATAGTCCTCAAATGAATAAAAGGCTTTATTAATTATTATTTTTTTAATTTGGAAATAAACTGCTTAAACTCTAGCACCCTTATGTGGTGTGGTAGGACATTGAAGAATTTAATTCAGAAATAATCAGTGCCCCTCCGTGTTCTTGATAATCTGCGAAAATCAGGGAGTATGTCATTGCGGTTACGAGTTAAGTGCTTATGAACATTTTCATGTGAGGAGAAATGGGAGATGTTTTCCTTAATATAGGCAACAAGACAGTGGTAGATATATAAGGATGGAAAAGTAAGTACATGAAGAGAGGTAAAGTACTGATGGCAGCAACTCGGGCAGCAATCCCGATATCCAAGCCCAGCCAGGACCCGCACACATCTCCTCTGCAGACCAAAAATTTTTCTTGCATGAGAACTATGACCCCAGTTTAAAATTGCATAGGACATTTGACATTTGAGATGAGAAGTAAGCATGATATGCCAGCATAAGAGTAGGGAGAGACACATTATGAGAAAGTGCCCTAATGAGGTAAATAATTTTTGATAATCTTCCACTCAGTTGACTAACATGCTCCTCCCATGTAAGTCCAGGATCAAGAACAACTCCAAGAAACCTAACATGCGGGTCACAGGTTTATTTTGTCGGAGAGTGAAGTTCAAGTTTTGAGTCTTGGATCTGTTAAGGCTAAGCTGATTGGCAGCAAACCAATCAAACAGATTGGACTGCAACTCACTGACAATATCAGCCAAGGAATCAGTGGGATGATATGTAATTGTTTTGGTCGTGTCATCATCAAAAAGAATGAGCATGCCTCTGCTTTGACAACTTGACAGATCGTTTATTTAAATTAGGAACAAAAGAGGACCCAACACTGAGCCCTGCGGTACCCCAGTGTCAATGTCCAAAGTTTGAGATTTTTTGTTGTCAAAGTAGACATATTGAGTACGACCAGTAAAACATGATTCAAGGAGATATATACTCACAGTTGAGAAATTATAGTGCGCTAGTTTTTTAAGCAAAATGGAGTGCGAGACAGTCAAACGCCTTTGTGAGGTCAAAAAAAGATGCATATGTGTCCAAGCCCTGTTCCAGTTCATCCACAACAAGGTAGATAATTAATAGCCAAGGTTGTTGATCTTTTATTGCGAAACCCATATTGCCCTGTAAGAAACAAGTTGTTATGTTCAAAATAAAAATTCATTTGGTCTTTTAGAATGGACTTAAAAATTTTGGAAAAAATAGGTAAATGGGATGTTGGACGGTAGTTGATAACATTGTCTGGTGAACCCTTATTCTTGAACATGGGTACCACTTTGGCACCCTTGAAAACCGAGGGAAAGACTCCAGCCAGGATGCAATGGCTAATTAACTTTGTAAGTGGATAGACAAGTAAGTTTTTAAGTGACTTTACGATTTTTGTGAATATGTCGAAGCAGTCCTTACTTTTGCGGTTTTTTAGGCTGGATATTTTATCTCTAACTTCATTGAAAGTGGCCAATCCAAAATTAAAGCTATTCATTGGAGGTAAGTTTGAAGTTAGGTAGCTGTCAAAAGAGTTTTTGGCTTTTGGTAGGTCCTTCACAAATTTATCAGCAATATTAATAAAAAAGTTGTTAAAAGTGTGTGCATTTAGTGCATCTATATGTATTATATTGGAATTTTTCATGTAAGCATCCAGAGCATGAAGCCTCTCCCTCGATTCTCTTAATTCATCATTGTACCACTCAACCTTTACGGTCTGTCTATCACCACTGGGAATTCTTGATTTCAGAGGAAAACTGAGCTCTACGGACTCATTTATAACTTCAACAAATAGTTGAAACTTGTCAGTCAGGGGTGAATGTTTGAGAAACTGACCCTTAAGAATTTTTTTTCAGTCCAACTACATTTTTTATTTTTTGTGTAAAAAAAATGCATTCTATCAAACTGGATTACATTTTTTCAATGATGCTAATTTGCAAAGTGGTCGACAAATGTTGTTTTTTTTTCACCCTGTAACTTATGTAATAATCAACGGATATTCTGTGCGTTGAGCTTGCTGGAAACCCAAAATATTCAGCTCTAAGATGAGATTACCTAATTTGACACATCCACAAGGATCAAGACGTCAAAGTTATTCAGAATTGACGAAAATTTAATTTACAGTGGAGCTTTTTTGACTCGTCGCGTAAAAAAAATTTAAAAACTTTTCTGCTTTTTTAATAATCTGAGCTAGTGAGCAGGAACTAGCTGAAAATATCCGGCTTTGAGATGAAAGTAGTAAATTTGACACATTCACAATTATTAAGACGTCAAACTTATTAAAAATTGACGAACATTTAATTTGCGCTAGAGCTTTTTTGATTCGACGCGTAAAAAAAAATTAAAAAAGTTTTTCTCTGGGCTAGTGATCAGGACCTAGCCGAAAATATCCGGCTTTGAGATGAAAGTACGAAATTTGACATATTCACAAAGATCAAGACGTCATGAACATGTCACTAAAACAGAGTTTTATCTACAATACCGAAACAGAATTTATGCACTCGACGCGGGTTTCGCTAACCATGTTAGCATCATCAAGAGATGATTAAAACTGTCAGTTTTAATCATCTCCTGATGATGCTAACATGGTTAGCGAAACGCGCGTCGAGTGCATAAATTCTGTTTCGGTATTGTGGATAAAACTCTGTTTTAGTGCATGTTGCCGAAGGTTCCAAACCCCAACGGAGATGAACATGTCAGTTCTCGGTCTCAAGCCTCCTTTAATGCTTCTCATCTCTTGAACAAAATGACTTGTTTCCATTCCTTCTCACTTTTTTGGTCCTGTGCTCTTTTCTTTACTCTAAATGTTCTCCGTGCTGTTGCTCTTGTTTGTCTGTATTTTTCCTTATTATGTTCGTTTGGGTTTTGCAGCATCTTCAGTCAGGCCATGTTTTTGCCCTTATCTTCTCTTCATACACTCCTTGTCGAACCAACAGTTCCTCCTTTCAGCCCGAGTTTCAGCCCTTTTCTTTCCCACTGTCGTTTGCGTACTTACAATTAATAACCTCTTAATGTTCTCCCATGTTTTCTCGACATCCTCCTGTCTAGATGTTGACTCAAGACTCAAGGTGTGCTGTTAGACTCGTCTAGTATTCTCGTTTCTTGCTGTCATCTTAGAATGTTTCTGTATTCCATGTAGGGGGCTAAACTTTTGGCTAGATATTCTTACTCGTACTTTAGCTCTAACCAAAAAGTGGTCACTATCTGCATCCACACCTCTGAGGATTCTTACGTCGATTATATTACTGTCGTATATCTTGCATCAATTAAGACTTGGTCAATTTGGTTCTTTGTTACTCCATCGTTAAATATCCAGGATTGTTTATGAATGTTCTTGTGTTCGAACATTGTTGACTTGATCAATATGTTGTTGGATGCTGCCGGGTCTACTAAGTCGGATTCTCTTATCGTTGCAGTACTCATGTAGGCTATGTTTGCCAATTACTGGTCTAAAGGCCTTCTCTCTTCCTACTTTAGAGTTGAAGTCTCCCAGCATTATTACCATGTCTTGTTTGGGTATTCTGTATTAAGTTCTCTACAATTCATCATAGAAGGCTTCCTTACTTATGTCATCTTTTTCTTCTCTTGGGGCGTGTATAGATAACATCGAATAGTTATACCACTTGACAAGTCCGTTCACCGAATCTCCTGTATTGTCGTGATATCCATACCGATATCCTTTAGCTGTTCTATTGCCTTTTGCGCTGCTCCTGGCCTGTACCAGGTTAGATAGTAGATTGAGGGTTCCGTTCCAATACTCATGTTCTTTTTACATAGCCCTAATGGTCGTCGTCTTACGTCCGTCCTATTCCGAGGCAAAGCGTTGGTTTTCATAAGATACGGTTGTTAGCCCTACGCTTAACCCTCCTCCTTTATCCGGGTTTGGGACCGGCCAGAATGGCCTTTAGACTACTCAGTTCTTCCAAAGAACTACCCCAGGCGGAGTTTTGACTTAATTTGCGCTAGAGCTTTTTTTGACGCGTCGTCTAAAAAAAATAAAAAAAGGTTTCTCCTTACTTAATAATCTGGGCTAGTGATCAGGAACTGACCGAAAATACCCGGCTTTGAGATGAAAGTACGAAATTTCACACAGCCTCCAACGTTAAGACGTCAAAATTATTCAAAATTGACGAAAATTTAATTTGCACTGATAAAGCTTAAAGCTTAAGCTTAAGCGCGTAAATAAAATTAAAAAAAAGTTTTAATTTGATTAAATTATGTCTTCCCACTACTACCAAACCTGCAACAGGAATGGCCCAGTTTACATATTTTCGGCGATATTTTCAATTGGTTGAAGAGCTTCTCTCTGCTTCTTCATTGCCCGTTGCCACTTGCTAAATTAAATTAAAATTTCAAAACTAAGTTAAATTGCCTTAAGAAATGTTAACTACCATAATCTCTGCAGATTCTTCCCGATATTTGTCTCAAATCATATATTTAACTAAAATTTAAACGAATTATTTTTATTTAGTGAATTTTTTGAATGCACATCTTCGTGTTTCATACAAACCATTGGAGAAGACACCCTTGCTTCCCATAAACGCGTTATCTTCCAAGCATTAGGCTCCTTAGTGGTTTCTAAAACAGGACATTCTGGTTTATCAAGAACGACATCTAAAAGGCAGTTAAGGATAAAGTTGAAAGCTCAACTTGTTGTTAAAAGCATGTCTAGCCATTCCGAATTCTTAAACAGTCGCCTTTTAATGGCTTACTAGCCTGATTTATTAGCTACAGGCAATCTTAGTTCTTTCTGAGTGCCCATAATGTGCTATAATGGATTCTATTTGAGAAGCAAGTACATGCAATTGAAACCCTCTATTTAATGATTATTTCCTAACGCGGACTGTTTCCGCCAAAAGTTACTTGTATATGGCTATTGTTCCCCATGAAACTTAGATTTTATCGAGGATTTAGCCGTAAAATTAAGTTGTAAATTTTATTATTATCCGCGGCATATCAGTTGATGTATTAACTAACTAGCTTTACGGCATAACTGCAATAATTATTGCGAATGTGGTAAGTAACATTGATGTGAAATTTAGCAATTATTCACAATAAATATTGGATCCCAAAGTGATAAAATACAATTTTTATATTGGTTTATTCATTTTATAATCTAAAAATAGTTTTAAACGCTTGGCTGAAGTTTTCCTTTTGCCTGGATATCCCTTGCTGATAATATTAAAAAGCCACTTTGGAGGCAATTTTTTTATGAAATTTTACCCAAATTTACCTATTTTCAGTTTCATCAAGAGTTTCATAGAGCCTAAATTACGATAATAAGTATGATTTTCAAACAAATTTGCCAAAAGTTTCCATCAGTTGAAGCAATTTAGCAACACTGCGTAATTTGCTTAACGGGGTCCGCTAAATTAGTAAAAAATATCCTTGTTAGTGACCAAGCATCTAATCCGTTCACGGTGTTGCCCCATAATGATTTTTTCCCTAGACATTGGGGAATATGTAATTTTTCTATACTTACTTAATTATCGATTCAATACAAAAACGTTATAAAAAATCCAAAGCTCACGACGTTGATTTATTAAGAAGAAAAATATGTTAAGTATACATTTTTCAAATGGAACATTTTTTCCGAGGTTTCTAAATCCATAAGTATTTTTTAGATATCAGTTTTGGGCGATTTTTGATTATTCTCCATATATCTCGGAAAGTAAAGGTAATTTGGCAACGTTATCGGTTTCTAAAATGCGATATTTCACTCGTTTAAGCGACCTCGTAGCTCATACTGGTTTGGCGATTTAACTAGTCATATGACTTTTAAAAAACACCCTGTAATTTTGGACGAATTTTCCAGATGCCTCAATATCTCAGAAAGTTAAGACAATTTGGCAGCAATAACTGAACAATATTTTATTAATTAATAGACTCGAAATAGAGGCATTGCTTTACAAAAAACAACTTATTTTTTACTTATACAGCAGCATCAGTTTTGGACGATGTTTCTATAACCTCCAATATCTCAGTAAGTAAATGCGATTTGGCAACACTGTGAATGGCTCATGATTAAAACATAAATATTTTACTAATTCCACCGACTTCGTCGCTTATATGTCACCTATTCTTCGCAGTTTTAGATCGGTATAATAGACCCTTAGAAAATAAAAAATGTGGCAGCAAGGTGAATGGCTCATTACTGATGGCCTCTAGTTTCACATACTTAAATTGAACTCTTCAGTGGTATAGGGAAGCTTATGAATTTTGAGAACTTTTTTACAAATTCGTAAAGCAAAGGCAATTTAACAACACTGTGAACGGCTCGTTGATATCTGAAAAGCAAGTTTTCACTAATTTAACCGATCCCCATAAAAAAACTATTGCTTTAACCGCGTGTATTATCTATTTTTTGCAGTTTTTGTTAATTTAGTGACATTTTTCCCTTAAATTGTAAAAAACAAACTCCATTTGATTTGACAATACTGTAAATGGTTCGTTATTGACCTCTAGAAAGCCAGTTATTACTAGTTTAACCGATCTCCACGAAAGAATTATATTAAACGCGTATATTACTATTTTTCTCAGTGTTTGTTAATTTTGTGACATTTCCCCCCTAAATTCTAGAAAGCAAACACAACTTTCTAGAATTTAGGAGGGAAATGTCACTGTGAATAGATCGATGTTAACCTCTAAAAGGCAAGTTTTCACTAATTTAACCGATCTCCATAAAAGGCTTGTTTTAACCGCGTATATGTATCTATTTTTCTCAGTTTTTGACTCGGTTTTTGATAATCTAGTGACATATTTTCCTTACATTCTAAAAAGCAAACACAATTTGACAACACGGTAAATGGCTCGTTATTGTCCTCTGCAAAGCAAGTTTGGACATATCATTAGATAAATATCAATGTTTAATTTTTTTATTCTTCCCCAAATCTCAGAAAATGTAAATAAATTGGCAACACTCTGAATGGGTCCTTCTGGAATCTGGAAATGGTGAGAGGGTGGCCTTGAAAGGCCATGGCATTTAGGCCCCATTGGACCTTTTGTGCGTCCTCCCTAGGTCAACCAATCCATCTAGGCCATCGTCCAGCCTGGTGTTGTAAAAAAGGCGACGATGTTGCCAGAGGAGGCTCTTCTGAGAAAAGCCACGGTTAGTCATGGTTCTCCCAAAATGGATTCCCTTAGTTCCGAAACAGCGTCGCAATCGCAGTGCAGATACTCTGCTGTTTCGTCCTCCTGTTCACAGCCTCTTCTGCATAGAGGTGTCTCGCATAATCTCATTGTGTGAAGATGCTTTTAGCTGGCAGTGCCCAATCAGAATCCCTGCCATGAGTCGTAGGGTCTTCCTTGACATATCCAGATATGCTTTTGCAGCAGACTCATTAGGGTAGCTTAATAGCTCCCTGGCCAGTCGACAGTTAGTTTGGGTTATCTTGCCCTAAAGTCTTCATGGGTGATCTTTTTTATCATATGTATCGTCGTCGCGATAAGTAGGTTTGAAGGGCTGGCTCCCATAATGTTTGAAACGGCTGTCGTTCTAGCCAATTTATCCGCTGATTTGTTACCTTCGCATTGTGCATGTCCTTTAACCCAGCACACAGAAACTCTGTTTTTGTGGGCGGCATCCTCCAGTGAATTATGGCATTCTAGTACTGACCTGGCTGTAAGTTTATAACTTTTCAAGGCCAGTAGTGCTTGTCTACTGTCCGTGTAGATTTTAATAGTCTTGTCCTCAGTATTCCTGCGAACAATCTCTTTTGCGGCTATGGATATTGCAGCAAGTTTAGACTGAACTATACTTGCGTGTCCCTCCATAGATTATTTAAGTTCAATTCGCAAGCTTCGGGAGTAAATTTCACAGCCTGCTCCATCTTGGATTTTTGAGCCATCCACGAAAATGTTAACAGCACCTTCGGTTATAGGCTCAATTGGTTCTATTTGTACATCATATAGTTTGTGGAAGACAAACTTGGGAACTATGCTATCTACACTGGCCTGCAGTAGTGGCAGTCTTCCGACTGCCTCTTTCCACAGGAGGCGTCTGGTCTCTCCACATTCTATGCTGGGTTGCAAACCAACGACTTTGAGCCTTAGCAATGCAATCACAGCCACCTCCCTTAGATAAAAATCTAGGGGAGGCAGGCACAACATTACTTCCATGGCTCTGGTTGGGGCTTCTCTAATAGCTCCCGTTACAGTTAGGCAGGCAGTTCTCTGTACCTGACTGAGCTTAAGCATTGCCGTTTTTTGTTGACTCTTGGGCCACCAAACTACGGCTCCATAGGAAATCATAGGCCTTATGATGGCAATATAGATCCACATTACGACCCTGGATTTCATCCCCCAGGTTTTACCGATGGTCCTGCGGCATTGTTCATAAGAGATGTATGATAAAAAATACATGTTAATTTAGCATCGAAGATGACCCCAAGGTATTTTACTTCAGATGCAAAATTTAGTTGCGTGTTTAGGAGGGTCGCAGGCCGTAGTGGCTTCGTCCTCCTTTTTCTGGTAAAGCGCACCATCTCCGTCTTCCTGGGGTTTACAGACAGGGAGTGCTCCCTACACCACTCTTCGACTAAGCGAAGCGCATCTCTGCATTCGATTGCACAAAACTCTTTCGAATTTTCCATTGAGCAGTATCGTAAGATCGTCTGCATATGCATTGGTGTAGAATCCATCTGAGCTGAGGTGATGCAAGAGGCTGTCGAGAACAAGGTTCCATAGCAGTGGTGACAGCACGCCTCCCTGCGGGCAGCCTTTGGCAATGATGCCTGCTGCCTCTCACTACAGTGCCTTCCAGCTTTATTTGCACGCGTCTTTTTGAGAGCATGTTGAAAATCTAACCACTGACAGCAGGAGGGATACCTCTGTTTGTTAAGGCAGCATTGATTTTTCCAGAGGTGTTTTTATCAAACGCACCTTCAATATCAATAAATACACCTAAGGTGGACTCATTATTGTCCAGCGATCTATCGATCCGGCTCACTGCTGAATGCAAGGCCGTGTCGGTCGATCTTCCCGTAGTGTACGCATGTTGGTTGTGATGCAGTGGTCGGTTGACCAGTACGCAGTCCCTCAAATATCGCTCACACAGCCTCTCCAGAGTTTTTAGCACAAAGGATGTTAGGCTGATTGGTCAATAGGCTTTTGGGACAATGTAATCCATCCTTCCTGCTTTTGGTATTGAAACCACTCTTACTTCTCTCCATGCCTTCGGGATGTAGCGCAGCGCTAGGCATGCCCAGAACACATTTACCAAGTGCGGCAGTAACTC
Organism: Pissodes strobi; assembly: GCA_016904865.1. Lineage (NCBI taxonomy): Eukaryota > Metazoa > Arthropoda > Insecta > Coleoptera > Curculionidae > Pissodes > Pissodes strobi. The sequence goes on along the minus strand of MU189568.1, from coordinate 4,820 downwards.
GTCCAAGCCCCACTGTAGTAGAGCTGGACGGATGCTGTCAGTACCTGGCGATTTGAAGGATGAGAAGCTTAGTATTGCCCATCGTATTTTGTGTTCACTGACTATTTGGTTGGCACCTTGCCAGTGCAAATCAGTAGGTTGAAAATTTGTCTCGTCTGGCCAGTTCCTGTCACTGTGCTTTACTGATTTCTGAATGGCAATTTTCCACTTATTTAACCGACCTCGTAACCTTTACCGGTTCAGAAATTTAAATAAGACCATCCCTTAAAAAATACTCTGGATATTACTTTTATTTCGCTGTTTTAGCTAATATAGCAGTTGTAATAGTTAATAGTATGAATTATGAACATTTCATTCCGATTTCCCAAAATCTCAGAGCGTAAAAGCAACTTGACAACAGTAAATGGCTCGTCATTATTGGCATTGTTTAATGGCTAAATGTAATGCGGTGTTGCCAAATGTTGTTAAAAGGTAATTTTTAGAGCAAGTTCTATTTTTTTTATTAGTAAGTATGTGGGATATCATTGCAAAGGAATTAACGAGGGTTATCGAAAAAGTAAAAATATAACCCACGAGGGTTATTATATTAGGAAATTCTTAATGGTGTCTTAATGCGTTATTTAAAGGAGCAGAAGTAAAAATCTCACTAAGAAGAAGAGGAGGCAGTTTTGAAAGATAATATTTCAAATTTATCAGATTCACGTCTATCAATCAACCAAGTTGCGCCGCGGTACGTGAATCGGATTTTGTGATAAAAATAATTGCGGTTCCATCCACATGGTTTTGTTAGCAAAAAAGGTTGCGTCTGTATTTGGAAACCATTGATTTTGAAATGCAAACCAACCTTAAATTCTATTATCACTAGATCCCCGATCATATTCCTATAAAAATGATTCAAATTCATGGACTAATTTGGAATACGTGGGTTTCGATTCCTGCAAAGAATAATTATTATTGTTTCGCTTGATTAATTACGATCGATGATGGTTACGATTAAAAACTGTAGTCACGGTAAACAGCAGTCGCACAAAAACATTTCAAATATTACCGGTAAACTGTTCAATTAATGCAATATGGTCGAATAATCAAGCATTCAATATCGACGAAAATATTACCTAACATCACGTATTTGTCATTTAAGTTTATCAACTGTTTCCTTAGAGGACAGTGTGTCATCTTCAGGTTTCAATGAAATGCATCAGCACCCAAAATATCTCTTGGTCCTCTTGATATGGAATAATGAGACGAGAAGCGACCCATTGCATTATCATCCCGACATACATATCATTAAGCTTAAAAAAAAATTGGTTCTGTCTTTATGAATCATAGATTCATGCTTAAAATCAGTATTTATGAGCCTCCACTCAGAAAAGAAGAAAGCTTTTACCATTGCATCATTAGTAATGTGAAAAATATCGACAGCTAAATGTTTTAGTTCTTGGAATCGTTACAGGATAGACAAGTGCAATCAAATTGATGTAGGCAGAGTAGTCTTGAACAAACCAGAATAGTTTGGGTTAGTAAAATATCAAACAAACTAGTAAGAAATATTTCAAATTGAATAACCATTCGCTAAATATTAGTTACCTCCTTTTCTTCAATAATAATTGTGTCGACTTTATCATTGGCCAAATATGTGGTCTGACTGCCTTCTTATTATCGTTTGACCTACTCTCGAAAATTGCCCGTTAAACCGCCTCTCGGGAAAATACACACACGATTATTGTGTGAATTTTGTACGAGGGTCATTCGTTACGTACTATGCTTTCGGACTTTTTCACTATTTTTCGACTATAAATTGATTTTTTTGATGAAACCACGTGTTTTTTCTTTAATTGAAAACGCGTCTTAATCCGTCAGCGTTTCAAAGATATAAGATTGCCGAAATTCTCTAATTATAATTCGGACACCCCCATATTATTGGAAAGAAGATCTATTATATAAACCGAGAATTTAAAAAAAAATAGGGCTATTTTTTAAATTTTGATATTCTCTAACTTCAATAATTAAAACGGTAGGAGGGGGTCAAAATATAAACGAAAACCCTGTACATGCCTATTTAAAGTTACATGTCGATATCCTTTCATCCATACACTACAAAGGAGAGCATTTAAATGCATAAAACAGCATTATTAATTCGATATTGATCGCAAAATATGCGCTATGGAACCTGGTGGGCGCTAATAAATGTTTCAGGCAAGCAATTGGATTATTTACCGTAGAGTTGCTGCACGTATAGGTAATCGCTTCCACTAAGCAGGAAAATAGGACGTATACTAACCAATAATTCCTTATGTTAAAATATTAAATCTTGGGATATTTATTAATAGAAAGCTGATTTTTTCAAAACTCAGATTTCAAGGGGTTGAAATAATCCCCCCAAAAATAATGACGCCTGAAATCTTCCGTTCAGCATCAATATTTATTTAGATTGGAAGAAAATATAAATAGCCATAATAGTACATTCCTTTTTACTTTGTAAGCTTGAATCCATTGAATAAGAGGTGCCCCATTGCAGTGGCTCCAGTCTTACTTGCAGAATCGTACACAAAGAGTTAAATCAGGGTGGGTCTGACTATTTTGCTGACGAGGGTCTCCTTGAGATGGGTGTGCCGCAGGGTATTGTACTTGGACCTATACTTTTTGTGTGTTATATAAATGACTTGAGCTTCAATATAACTATAACTAAGCGAAGAGTAGTTTTTATAAACTATGCTGATGACACTAATATATTAGCAATAGCACACACTGGCATGGTTTAAGAACAGCAGTCTTATTCTGAATGCCAAAAAAATCATGTTTTGTCATGTTTAAAACAGGTAGATCAACAACCCAGTTTCCAGACCATGCTGAGTTCTTGGATCAAGAAATCTCATTTTCATCTGAAGCAAACTTTTTGGGTATATTTGTCGATTGCCATCTAAATTGGAAAAAAGAAATTGAGAATATTTCGGAAAAATTAAATGGAGTTTGTTATTTGCTAAGAATATTAAAGAATTACCTTGACAGGAAAACACTACTTGTGTCTTATCATGCAAACTTTGAAGCAATCTTTTGGGAAATGCACTGGGTGCTGAGAAGTTAGTTTTGATCCAAAAAAAGGGCATTAAGTTTGATTCTGGGCATGGGTTGCAAAGAATCATGCCGGGGAGTCTTTCGAGAACATGGTTTGCTTACTTTGAGTGGGCTGCATATCTTTGAGTGTTTGATGTTTGAGCAAAGAAATAAACTATTGTTTCAGCAATATTTACCAAATCATAACCACAACACCAGGTCGCATGATCTAAATTATCCTGCGCATAGACTCACACAGTCTGAGGGTAGCCCCCTGTACTCATGTATAAAATATTATAATGCGTTGCCCAGGCTTGAAACGCTATAAGGACGGTTCTTTTCCGACATGTTGTTGACTGTGAACCCTACACTGTGGCTGAATTTTTGTCATCTCCCAGTCATCTTTAAGCTGTATTTATTTGAAAATTTATGTAGTTTAAAATATGATTTTTTTTTAATTAGTTCGGTTTTTTGTAATTTTTAACTCAAATTTGAGCGCTTATAGGCGCCACAAATTATGCTATAAAAATCTGGTAATTTCAAGATTTATAGACTCATTTTTGCTCTATTGAATTGCTAAAACCGCAGTTTCAGTTCGTATTTGGTTATATTTTTAAAACGCGCATTTACACTTGTATGTACAAATCTGTGCAAATTTCGATATGGCTCCGGCAAAAAGCAACCTAATCTAATTCAATGCAGCCTAATTCAATTATTACCGTAATTTGTATTATATCAGTGAAAACTGTCATAATACATCTGAACTAATTTTATCCGAAATCGATAAATACTTGTGGTTTTATTCATGGCTATAGATTTGTGTACAATATGTAAAATAAATAGGTTCATGCCAAATCAAATCCTTGCTACGTTTCCATGGAGTTTTGACATCGTTTTCAATAGGGTTTTCGTATTGAATCCCCCCATGAAAACGAGTATTTAAAATGATTTTAGTCTCAGGTTTCTGGTATAGGGATTTAAATCAACTTGACTTTCATGCAAGTCGATGCTCATGCATGCAATATTTTTTTGTTTTTGGGAAAAGTGGACTCTATTTGAAAGTATCTATCTTTTTTTGAGATCCAAGATGGCATTTTCAGTTTTTACAATAACCGTTTCTGCTCTCATTTTCCAAGAATTGTATTATTACACATTTGGTTAAGTCAGGATATTATGATTATTTTTATACAACCAACCAAACCTATTTTTAACATTCAAACGAAGTGTAAACGAGCCGTAACGTAACTTCAAGGGTGTAAATAAATAACGCACAACTCGTTAGTAGAATAATTGAATTTTTAATTGTCGTGATGTGTCAGCTTTAATATTAAATGAATATTAAACAGCTTGCAAGCAAATGATATTTATCGACCCAATTTTTTAAACAATTCGCATTGTTTTTCATTTAATTTCTCGCAATTAGCGATGAAATTCATTACGTTAAAATTAAAAATACGACGGGAACGTTCGAAAGTGTAAATACGTCGAGATTTTTAGGTTAATAAGCGGATTTTTTACCATTTAAATTGCTAGGTTTCTCTTTGGTGGCAAGTATATAAATATTCGTGTTTTTTATTTTGCATATATACATACCTGTATTCTGCTGCTGCAACATTTTATTTACTTTTAATAGCATTTTGTAATATAATTACTCATTTTATGGGTGTACGCGAAGCTCGTTATTGACGTTCACTTATGTAATACCTATTTTTTTTCTAACACGCAGTAGTAATAAGTGGTCTAATTTAATTTGGAATAATTGCTAA
>MU189567.1:3115-50603 GCA_016904865.1 Pissodes strobi | reverse complement strand
TAGCAGTTCAGAAGTGATGTGTCACTTAATGTTCGGGAATATTCTATGTTGACTGTTAGTCGTAACACGCTCCCATTCTGTTTAATTATGCAATAAGTGATGACATGCTTAAGATAATTGAAACAGCTTGTCAATAAAATGACGTCGGGTTTAATTATTAAGAATAATTAATTGTAGATCTTTTAAAAATATTGAGGGTTAAGTCTGTTCTCAGTTTTTGGACGAACTAACAGGTTACCTATAGAGGTCGTGATTACCTTAGGGTTAAAACAGCTAGAACCAATGCTAACCCATACTTATCTAATAACTGTTTTAACCTTGTTATCTTTATTTGGCAACATCGAATACTTAGTGTGGTGCTTTTGTCAGTCTTCGCAGCGAATATGCTTTAATATCTTAAGATCACGATCTTGATGACATTGAAAGTCATACATAAGTAATCCAATAAAAATGTTTAAAATCAACTAGATGATACAAAACAATATATAAAGAAATAATATATTTAATAATGTTTAAACTATCAGAATATTTTAAATACCACCATTAACTAATTATGCTTTTTAAATGAAAGTAATTTTTTATACTGAATAAATATTCTGCAAACGAAGTATGTTAAGTAGTCAAATTGTTGTTATCTATAGTGGCCCAAGATTATAACTTTACTGGTATTTTTCCAAATCCAAATACCTAGCAACTGACCTAATTTGCTTAGGTAAAGACTAATTTTGACACTGCCAAATTTGAAGTGAAAAGTGGGTCTGGGACAAAGAAAATGGCATGTAGCAAATATAGATAAAATTAATTTCAAAATCAAGATTGATACTCTTCTTTAGTAAAGCGACTTTATTACGGTATCTAGATAGGTACTGCTATTAGTCTTATTATGACGCACCTACATTTACTGTTTAACTCTAATAGATTTTTATGTACCAGATTAAAATTGTTTGAAACAATTTAGGTACGGCGACACTATCCTATAACCTTTTACCTATCTTATTCGAGTTGAATTTTCCATTGTAAAACAAAACGCAATTTTCAATTTATTTGCCATTAAAAATCTATAGTTTTAGAATTAAGTTATTAAATTATCTGAGTCTTGATTCATCGTGATCTAATTTACAGTGTTGGACGTGGTTATACAGTGTTCAAAAATAATGACAATTTTAAGAACAAGTGGAGAACTCCCCATTATAAATCATTAAACCCCTATATGTTATGAGTCATTACTGATTACCTTCAGAGATTTGAGTGAAGCACAAACTACAAAAACATATAGGCCACCGTCATTTATGAGACAACTGTAATAAACGTTTTTTCCTATTCACTTGCAATCTTGCAAATGATGTGCTACTATCTATCTAAACTGTTTTAAGTTTTCAATACAAAAAAGGGCGTAACATACTAAGTGCATATTACCATGTTTTCAAAAAAATATCCATACCTTTTCTGAGCATAACTTCTTTCATTGCGTCAGTATAACCTTCAAAAGGATCTGAATTCGCAATATTATCCAAAGATTTTGATATTTTTCCATTCAACCTTGCCTTCCCATTAGACGTTTTTTTGCTTGGAACTTTATTCCTTCTTCTTTCAGTTATGAAATTCGGCGGTTCGTCCTCACTATTATCAGTTGTTGCCTAAAAACATATATTATCAGATTCATTTAGAGCCTGCTTGAGCTTGAGTAACTGTGAGATAAAATTTCCACTTGAATTTGAAATCAATGATCGATTAATCGAAAATGATCGGTTATTTTAAGAACCGAAAATCGGTTGCGACAAATCTTATTATTATTGCCCACCTCTACTATAGCGGTGGGCAAATGATCGATAAGTCGATTAATAAATACAGAGATTAGATTAAAACAAATCGAATGATCGATTATTGGATTATCCGAATTTCGATTGATCGAAAATATTCGATTATTTTTTAGAATCGATTATGCATTTATGGCCCACTGAAGACCCCCATAAGTTATATCATTAAAAAAAAGCCAATATTAAGACAATTGCAAAAAAGTAATATGAATGGTAAATATCCATATAACTAACAATTAAAAATCTTATTTCCTTGTCACTGAATCAATTTACTAAAATTCGTAAATGTTCAAACACTCTTTAAGATAGGCTTGTTTCACTGCCTGGCGATCTGGAGCGAATGGCTAACGTCACATGCTGCAACTCTGCGAAGCAGCAGAAAATAAAAAAATACAAGATAATAGATTCGTTCGGGTACGCGGTTTGTTGACCACACATTATGTCGTGTTCGTATAATTTATTGTTAGATATATAGTTGTATTGTATTGTATATTGAGAGTTTGAAAGGTTTTATAATACATGAATGGCAATGATTTGTGAAATAAAATAGATAAGTACCCATTAAAATATTTTAATGTTTAATTTTAATTTCATATTTATCCCTATAGAAATCAACAATTAAATGTGACCATCTTAGATCATGAATGGCATAGATCCTAACTAATAACACGTATACTTTTTCGTTAGATCTCGTACCAAAGTGCGAATACAATTATTTTCGATTTCTGGTAAAAAATATACAATCAATCAATCTTATTCTGTTTATCCGAACCTACCCCTTCCATTTCATCATCTTCCTGCACAGCCACTTCTTTTTTGGGCCGTCCCCTTCTTTTAGGCTTAGGCGTCTCGTCACCATTTTCCTGGTTTTCAGAAGGTTTGACCTTTTTAGTTTTATTAGGTAAAGGCGTACGGGACCTTTTTGAAGGGATTTTGCCCTGAACAAATTGTAGTGACGTGCCAATAGAGCCACCGCCTTCTTTAACCCCAGACATAAAAATAGTCCGAATATTTCTATAGTCAGGTTCTGAGTCAAACTTCAAGGATTGTAAATAGTTCATATAATGAACAATGGCCGCTGAAATAAAAATGTGAAAATATTTGAAAAATTAAACGGTTTTCACTTTATTTAAATGTGATCTGAAACATTATGATACAGTTCAAAATGTACACTAGACAGTAGATTTATTATAACTATATTAATAAAGGAATTATAGGTGTTCAATTAGTGAGTTTGGTCAATACCGAGTTAGAATCCCGACGTAGGGGAGAGAATGTCTTTTATATCCGTGTTTGCAAAATTTGATAATATATTATTCAAAGGTAATTTATGGTAAGTGTAACGACTTCTGTAGTGTATGATCTGAAAATTTCAATTCTAAGATCCGTAAACTAGTTCTGTTCTACTGAATCGATATCGCAGCCGAAAAAGCAGTCCTAGACCGCCAGTACTGTAGTGGTCGAACAAAATTTAATTGTATCGCAGACAGCTAACTCGCCCTCATTAAGAGCCGAAATGCTCGCAAAACTAAAAAGTTTCAAATATCAGACGTATTAAGACTGCAGTTTACCGAATAAAGATATTCCGTAAACTTATTAGAAATGCTCGAAAAAGCTCTTTTGCATAAGGTGTAGTTTTTGAATAAATCAATCCTAAAGTTTTGAGATACGTTTCTTAAACTTTTTGAAGCTTTTTAGCCAAACGAAGATCGCAAAAAATTAAGTTCGTATTATTTTGAAAAACTTTCTGTTCAAAATTTTAGGTAAATATGGCAAAAACTATATTTGCCTTTTACACCATTGGATAATTTAACAACTGCAAACTTGACAGATTGCAAAAACTTTCATTAGTTATATTTTCACCTGGACCAAAGCGTCCTCTATTACAGATTAAAGTGGCGTAAAGAGCAAATATTTACCCTAAAAAAGTTCTGGATTAAATGCTCCGAATCGTACTTCTTTTCATATGACTGTTTAGTCAATGTGTAATGAAAGGCTAAATAAATAAATAAAAATCACCATTTAATACTTAGATTATGTATCAATTTAGTTGGATAGCAGTCAAAAGGGATAATGCGACATCAAAATTTTCAAGTTACAACGAAGTATTTTTCTGAGTTTTTTGCTTTTGCATAATGGCGCATAAGGAATGGTCGACTGGTGGGTTAATATAGATTTGCAATTCCGCAAAGCAAAATCGATGTGATTACGATTAGCTTTTTGCATGGCCATTTAGCATTTTGGGAACAAAAACCCATTGTTGTTCAAAGTTCCGCGATGGTACTTATATGAAAGCACATTTTCTAAAATAAATAAACTACAAAGTTAGTTTTTAAATTGTATTATAACCTGGCCCTGGTCTTCACTAACTGCCTGTTTTGTATAATAAAAAAATAAGCAATGAACAGACATTCGCTTGATATTCCACACAGAGAGCAGTACAAAAGGACCTGCTCATTAATATTTAGAGCTTTAACAGTTTAGAAACCTGACACATTTTTGGCAAATGCTGAAACATAAGAATGATTCCCTCTACAAATACAAGATTGTGAACATATGAAATTAATGTGCTGGAATTATATCATATCTCCTATGTTTAAAAAAGACGCGAGCTTACTTGGGGGCGATTTGTTGCCAAAACAAGCCTTCATCATTTTTGGCACTGTAGACATACATTCTTCTTTGCTCTTTTGCACTATTTTAGGATCACTGAGACGGCTCTCCCAGGGCAGTTTACATCCCAACCATTGAATTAAATTATAAGCTAAAATTTCCAGGTCGCCCCTTCGTGTTTGAACTGAAAAAAAAATAGCTGCTTAAATACAATAATTCCCAGAATATATTTGGCTTTCTTCTTGTTATGCTGCAAAAAAGAACGGCTTTGTGGAGCTATTTTGCTAAAATTCTGTAAACCACTATTCATACAATAGGGAAATCTTAACATTTTCCTGCATTTTTATTTATAATTATGCACAAAAATCATATAAATGATTACTACGTCGTTGTAGTATAACCGAAATATGAATAGTATTGGTTTAGGTCACAACTCTCTATAATAGTCTCTGAGCCTTCGACAGACACCATAAGAGATTTCGAATCGAAATTAAAATGCAGTCGATTGCGAAGGGTTACTAGGTATACAGTTGATGAATACATGTATGACATTTTATGAGTTGCCCTATATTGTATTGCCCTATGTATATAGAAATATACATTTCTTTGAATACTTACCACCATGATGGGCGTCCCTGCTCAAGAACTCAATGGTTCCATCATGAGCTTTTTTAGGATTCGGTTTAAACTCTTTTTCCGTTGTAAACTTTGCGGCCAAACCAAAGTCAACTAAATATACCTGCTTGTTTTTAGTTTCTTTTGTGGCACCCAAAAGTACATTTGCAGCCTTGATGTCGGCATGTACGTATCCACGTTGATGAATGTATTCCAAAACATCTAGCTAAAAGTGTTATAGTTCAGTCATGATCATCAGAACTAGATTTAGGAAGATCAGGTGCAGAGGTACCTACCAACTGTAAACCAATTTTAAAAACTGTATCTATTGGAAAAGCTTGATCGTTATCTTTATACAACTTTAAGAGATCAGTGGAAAACTTCTCCATTATCAAAAACCTATATTTTTCTCCCTTGTACTCATGTGATCCAGAGCCAAAATAAACTGGCATTCCAAAACTTTTCAGACCTTTTTCTTTCTTAAAATTTTCAACTGAAATAAATATTATATTAATTGTGCTAGCCTAATTAAATATTATACTTAGTATTTCCCTGAGTAATATATTGTTTTCCATTATCGTAGATTAAATATTTTAATAACGATCATAATAAACCTTCGAATAAAATGACACTTCCAAATAGTGCAGTAATCAATCACAATATCAACAAATGCAATATTACACACCTAATACAGTAAATGCAAGACTATGAATTAACCTGACATCAATAACAAAATACAACACAAACAACAGTAAGTAAAATATATAAATACTCAAATTAATTTCCAAACAAGGCAGGTCATGTTGTGACGGAAATGCAAGGTACTATGGACATAACAGTTCTTGAACGAGTAGTCATACTAGTTAGATAAAAAAAAACGTTTTAGCTTAGTTTTAAACTTGTATGTAGGCCATCCCAGTTGAAATTCAGTGGTAACATGCATATTAAAACGCTCCACGATCCGGTTTGAGGCGCTATTGTGCCCAACATGAGTGCGATATCAGTGTACCGAAAACGGACCAATTATAGAGTGTTTAGTAACGGCGGCGGCGACGGGTTTCCAGACTATCTAAGCCCAGAAGAGACAGGCGTTGGGTGTAGGAAAAGTTACTCCTTTCGATGTGAAGTTTCCTGACTAGGAAAATGACAAACTTGGTCTGAACATGTTCAGTCCTAGCAGAATCGATCTTGTAGAAAGGATACCAGACAATACAGCAGTATTCAAGGTGGCTCCACACTAATGAGTAATAAAGTATCTTTAAAACTTGATATTAGTGCAATCAAAGCAAGTTCTCATAATGATTTCAGCCCTCCTGAATTATTTGGAGATTAAATTACTTATATTCAGTATCGAAGATGACTCCAAGATCATTGAATAAGCACACTCTCGAAAGGCTTATATTAGAAAGAGAGTTATCAAATAAAATGGTTTTTTTCATGCAGGTAAATGTCATAACCTTACCCTTCGATAAGTTCCTCTTCATGTTATTTATAGCACACCAATCGGATATTTTACAGATTTCACGTTGCAACTGAAAACAATCGTCCTCGCTGTAAATCCTTTTGTATACCATTAAGTCCGCATATAACATAAAGTGTGTATACATAGTGTGGCAATTAATGAAGATTTAAAACACGTGAACGTTGTTCACTTTTACCAATTGAGTTCTATGGTCAAGCAAGATAGCTTGCCAACCAATGACTTTTTGCGGATAGCACCATTCCTGCTTTAAGCACTGATACGACCTTTCTAAAGGACGGTCCGCATTCAAGCATCTTATCGCGAATTTTTAACACTGCAGCAAAATTGCATCACACTTGGCCCGATCGCACTCATCATGCAATTTTAATCGGATTGCCTATATTTTTTTCTGCTAAACAGAACATTAGTCTATAATCCACGTAATAATAGTATAGGCTCGACTCTCCGTGTATTACATAAGGCTTATCAAATTGAATTGGGCCCCCATTTCAATTTCCACTTGATATCGGAAATTTTTTACTTAAATTAATAATCTCGTTTAATTGCTAATATTGTATAAGACAATCAAGAATTTTGGATGAGGGTTAGGAAATTGCATATTGTATTTGACAGCCATACTACTGACCATTACTAACAATCCTCTCTTGCCAAATCCGGCTGTCACTCTAAGAAGGATCTTTTCCACAGGATTCCGGTCTGATTGACATTTAGGGTTTTCTGACTTCCAAAGCTCACTAACAGAAAAACTAATCAAAAATAGTTAACTAACCTTCCATGTGCATCATTTCTCACTTTCCTTTGCCAATTTGGTACCCATCTTGACAACTTTAAGGCCTCTCAAAGATTTTATCAAATTTTAAATTAAAATCTGGCGTGAGCATTTTTTAAAGAAACCATGTGCCAGGTAATCATAAAATCAGTGGAACTCTTATATTTGTATAGGGTGTTCCAAATGTCCAACATAAAAGAACTTTTGCCCTATGCCCTTGTTATATAATATTGAGCCCGCTGCTGTCAGATGCTCTGTGGTGGCTACTATCGCAAGTTTCCCCTGATAGCGGGGAAGGTACTGGTGGGCCCACCTTCATCCCTTCGAACTGAAAGTCCCAGAGGAAAGAGTAACCTTAAAAAGTAGTGGACTAGATAACCCAATCCATTTGGCAAATCAAACTTAAGGGTGACCAGTTTATTTAAAATAAAAAAATTAAAATTAAAAATAACTTTTTGAGCTAGAGTAGTATAATTTTAAATTTTGTTCATGGTTGTGGAAGTCTAAAGAATTTTGATTGTTTTTAATCTTCATCCCCCTTCTCTCTCTCTCTCATGCACACGCTTCTTTCTCGCGAGTAGCCCCCACCACAAAATAATAAATACTCCGCCCATATTACCTCTTGTGTACCTCTGCCTTGCCCGGTTCAGTTTACTATTGAGTTTCCGTAGGTGAAGTTTTGCGTAAATTCTCGGGTTCTTTAGTAAAATAAAAATGTAATTAAAACCATGGCATCCACAACTGCTGCCTGAATCATTCAGACGTTTGCTGATATGTATGTGGCGAATAAACTTTGAAAAGGAGTTATTTGGTCTATTTTGCCGTTCACTAAGGAGACTAGGATAAATCTTCGGTTCCACATTTCCTATGTAAATCATCCGTTGAACATTTGGGATGGTGGACAATTGAAAAGAGAAAGTGCTTGGAGAGAACCGAGAAACTATCACAATGACTATTTTTTTCTCATATATATCAAAGGCAATATCCTGATCAGAATGCACCAAGAAAATCTACACCATATGTATAGCTTTGTATTGCAAAATAATTATTAAACCGGTATATAACAAACATATATATTATTATTATTATTTTATCCATTTAAAATAACATCATTTAAAATTTCTTTGTATAGTTGGAAAGTTTCTTGCATAGTTATTTCTAACATAATTATGGTGAGCAAATACCTCTCTTTGCCTGCCTCAAATCCCGCCATGAAAGCTAAATTTCAATATTAAGGGAAATACTAGAATTAAGCGTCTGTTAAAACCAAGGTTAAAGCTTAATCACTTTTCAAACATTAAGAATTATTACTCACTTTCAGTAGGTTTTGCATTTCTAATATAAAAATTAATTTCAACAAAAAGAGGCCCATTTGAGTGGGGTTCCTAAAATAAAATACAGATTAGCAAATACATTAAAACACTAAATTACATAAAGACATTACAATTTTAACAACATAAGGATATTTGTCGCCTTTAGCAGTCTCTTCCTGGGCACTATAAATTTCTCCAAAACCACCTTTGCCTATAGATGGACCCAATCTCCACCGTTTTTTGCCAATATCTTCAATAATAATTCCCTTTGGAAGAGGTTCAGCGAACTTATAGCCATTTGCGGCCTTCTTTTTGGGTGGCATCCTACCTAAACAAACTAAAGGTGAGTTTATGCAGAACGGATTTAGTTTTAGTCAAAAGAATAATAATAAGAAAAAAGAAATAGTTACGTCAAGCAATATTTTGTTTCAATTTTAATTTTAGATTTAAGACGTAACCTTGAAACTTTTATCTTTATTCTCGAATCCGATATTCAACGACCACGCCGGTATTCCTCAAGATATTTGACAAATGCTATAACGTAAAAAATAGTTTTTGTTTGGGTTGTTGGCGTCTGATAGTCTACTAATCAATTTACCCGCTTGTAAAATTGTTAATCTAAGTCTGACAATAGGTCTTCGACTAGACTCTAACGTATGTCGCAAAAACTGCGTTGTGAGTAAGAATTTGTCTCTCCCTCTCCGTCTTCAGATGTTAAAAGTGTTAGTAAGACGTTTCTTCGGTAGAGAAAAGGATATGTTTGGTATGCTCTGTCACAGCCACCTTTGGAGGTGGCTGTGGCTCTGTCTATGCTTTAAATCATGAATCAAAGCATAAGTCAGAACCTAGCAAAAAAGAAAACAGGACAAAACAAAGAGCTTACACCACGGCTAGCATAGCACAACTCCAATGTAACACTAGAAAGTAAAAACCATGACTAACGGCGGAAGACATCAAAAGGTAATGACTACAGGTTCCATCGAAAATGTACAATTGTGGTGTTTTGATTAAATTGAATATGTATATGTATTTTCCCTTCTCTTTTGAATATGTCATAAATTAATCCTATCCTTAAGTGTGGGAGCTCCTCAACCTCTTATAAATTGACGTTTTTTGATTTGAGATTCCTAATGTATTTTCTATTGTCTTTTGGTTCACATTTATTTAGAGAAGACTTAAGTTGGAGTTTGTGAACCCATTGATTATTACATTGTCAGAAATATAAGAAAACTATCAATATAACCCATTATCTGGACCTCTTGAAAATTTTGGAACATGCTGAATAGTATGTACTTAAGAGGAACCTGGTGGAAGCCCTGAGGTAGCCATCTCAAGTCTATCAGGTTTCTAAAAGTACTAAGTAACTCTACAGTAGATTTTCTCATTCTCAATAATTTTTTAAAGTTAGGTTATATAATTCCGTTGGGATTTGTAAACTAATATTTTTCATATAACTCATAACAATATAAGCTTACACGGTTATGTGATAATATGCTGACTTAATGTCAAACACAACAGATAAATTTCGATTAAAAGACAAATTAATAAAAATGGTGCTAGATTTTTTTTATGGCAGTGGCACACACACTAAATGGAGATTCTATGGCGCTCGACGAGCGGTGTGTGTGCGACGATGTTTATTGACACGGTTCTTGAATAGTTGTACGTTGTAATTAGGGGGAACAAGATGTTCTGGGAGTGAGTTCCACAGTGATGCACTGCGCCAGACAAAGGAGTTCTTGTAAAGCGATGTTCTAGGTGTTTCCAGTTGTACGACGAACTGGTGCGCTCTTGCCGTCTGTCGTGACTGTCTGACAAGGGTTGCCAGGGGCAGTATGAGGCGACGGGTCGCCGACGAGACCTACAGCCCTCTTCTGAATGGAATCCAGCAGCTCTAGGGTGTGCTTCAGTGCGGCATCCTAGATGTGTGAGCAACATTCCAAGCATGGTCCCATTTGCGCTCCGTAGAGCAAGAGCAACTGCAGCGGTGTACACGTTCTTTGTTGCGAAACAGCGCGCCAAGCGTCTGGGAGGCTGACCCCGCGATGCTAGCCACGTGGTCACGCCAGGACACATTGCTGTTGACCGAAACACCCAGCAGTCCGATTGACCAGGATGAAGGAATGGTCGATCCTGCCATAATGATGACAGGGCCCGCCGAATTGGCCCTCCTGGTAAACGTGGCTGCCTGGGTCTTTGCTGCATTGAACTGGACCAAATTTCCGTCGCCCTAAGTTTGAACCCTCTCCAGGTCTTGATTAATTGCTGCAATCTGCTCCTGTCCGCGGTGATAAGTCTCAGTCGCTGGCAAAGGCTTTTCTTATCTAAATTGGGAGACAAGGGCACTGTCATCTGTAAAACTGTAAACAGGACCATCTACCTCGGTCAGCAGGTCACTAATATAGATGAGGAACAGAGTTGGTAAAAGCATTACGCCCTGAGGCACGCCCGGGCATGGTGAATGTATCTGAGATGTGTCCATCAACCGCAACGTACAGAGATCGGTTGGCAAGCCAGCTGCAAAGAGAGGCTGGCAGTCCGAAGGACGACAGTTTGTTGAGCAATCCGCCATGCCAAACTCTCTGGAATGCCGTCGAAATATCCAACGCAATCGCCTTAGTCCGAAAATTACTTGTTTTTTGAAAGATTAGCGTCGTCTAAAGTTATAAGGATCAAAGCAGTTGGGTTAGTTTGGGTTAGTTAGTTCAATTTCAAACAACAAAAAATTATATTTTTATAAATTATAAATTATGTTTTATCGCAAAATTGTGTACATTTTTGTAAAACATCCCCAATCAAATCAATCAAGGTAAAAGAAAACTCTAGCCCAACAATTACTATCACACAAAAAAAACAATTTGTAAAAATTGGCAAATTTACATTACAACAAATTCGTGAAAAATCATATCGGTTTTAGAAATGATAACATAACCATCAAGTTTTTTAAAATTGGTTTTGGACACTTTTTATAAAATTAAACTAAAACATATGAAGGCCATCAAAAAGTAGGTATCTTCAAAGTTTTTGCTTCAAATACATGTAAGTTTATTTATTTAAACACATTATATTTTTATGGTAGGTACAGTGAATTTAGATTTTGCTACAAAACAATTTAAACGCTGAATTAACGATTTAAGAGCTGAATTATGAGCTTTTAGAATAAGATCATTCACTTGCCTTAAAAAAAAAATGTTAAATCGCTATGATATGAAGTTTTGTTGAAAAATAAACTATTTTTAATTTTAGATACTGATTTGCTACACGTTGAGTGAACAAAACAGGTGAACATTCCTTGGCTATCTATGAGCAGGCATTGTTTATACATATTTATTCCCTATTCTGCTTCATCTTCATAGTTAGATAAATGCTTAATTTACTCAGGCAAAGTCAAAATCTCCTTAATTCAAAGTCAGAATACAATAATTGAATCAACAAACAAAATAAATTAAATTTACATGTAATATACAATTTAAAATACATTAAAACAACTACATTTAAAATTCCCAACTTACACTATACTGACCCATTAAAATAAATGCTAAATATATTAAAGAATGTGTCACTTGTACGAGTATGTGTGGTTATTTGTTGTAGAACAAATTTTCGGTTTGAAAACAGCTAAAAAGCACCCTGCAAACAGCACTAAAATCGCTTAGAGTCTTATAACCAAGTTTTGGACCAAATTTGGAATAATTTTTATGAAAAAATAATTTATTGCCCATTTTTATGTCGTGTAATTGCAAGAACAGCATTAAATCAGATTCTTGTTTTTGATTTTTGTAAGAAAAAACGATTTAACCATTTTTAAGCAGTATATGAAATAGGCAAATAATGTGCCAGTGTAACATGTGCAAGTACTTATTCTTTAAAATAAATTCTTTAATAACGCATGTAAGAATAATTCATTGTTGTGAGCAAAACATTGTTTATGTTATTTCCATCATTTAATTCCTTCAGAAAAAAATCTTAAAATTTGTGAAGAATATTATTTATATGATTCTTTTAATTAAACTTTATCAGTGACTGAGGGTCTTATTGGCTTAGACTTCTTACTTCTTCAACTTATAAACAACAATCTGATACTCAGTATACTTTATGTACAGATTAATTATTTTCAAGAAATGCAGCAGTTGTTATTTTCTACTTTAAATGTTTGCAGTGAGATACCACCACTAACCTTTGATTTAATTATTATTTTTAAATTTCGTAACTGCGCTGATTGCCATTTTTCGACTTATTTATTAACAATAATACTTACAGAGATAAAAACTCCAAATTCAAATTCAAATTTATGTGTGTTCAAAACATACAAAAGTTCTTACACACATCATATAATACATAATACTAATAATATTAAATACAATATAGAATCATATCCACAATTAAAAAAAAATAAATCACTATGAATTAGATTACACACAAGATTCAGTCTAGGGTAGTATAAACGAAAACATAAAAAGAGAACACTATACATACAATATATTTAGAAAATTATTTGGTCATTTGTAAATTCCGATATCTCATAGTATGCCTTATCAATTAGGAAAGCTTTTATTTGGAGCTTAAATTTATTTATGTCTAGATTTCTAATATTCTCAGGTAATTTACTATAAAATTTTGGACCATAAAAGTTCCAACCATTTGCTGACCTGTTCAACCTTAGATAGTCTGCATCAATGTTGTTTCTAAAACGAGTCATATGAGTATGTGTATGTACATGAAAATTATAATTAGAGATGTTCTTTTTAACATACATGAGACACTCAAAAATATAAAGAGAGGTTAAAGTAAGAATTCTATTTTCCTTGAATAGTGGTTTACAATGAGCTCGGTTGTTCACACCAGATATAACTCGAACTGCTGTCTTTTGAAGTCGAAAAACAAGTAACTGGTTACCACAATGACCCCACACTAATACTCCATATTGTAAGTGAGTTTGAAAAAAGGCAAAGTAACCCATACACAGCATCTCCTTTGAAACACTTTTTCTCAATTGGCGGAGTAGATAAAGGTTTTGAGAGAGTTTACTGCAGAGGTGTTCCATATGTGATACCCAAGTCAGCTTGTAATCAACATGAAAGCCCAACAGTTTAACTGGACCGGTAGGCACAGTTTCTTTTATGAGTGAAACTATTAAGTTTTGGGTTTTGTCTTCATTAAGTTTGAGTTTATTAGAGGAAAACCATTGTTCTGCAGTCTTTAGTGCATTTGTTCGAGCAATATATAATGAAATTAGGTCCTTTGATGTTGTAATGAGAGATGTATCATCAGCAAAGAAACAAGTCTTACAGTCAAGTAAATTAAAAGGTAGGTCATTAGCAAATATAATGAAGAGTATAGGCCCAAGTATAGATCCCTGTGGGATCCCATATTGAGTTTGCCTAGTACTTGACCTTTCATTGTCCAACTCAATAAACTGTGTCCTATTTGAGAGATAAGATTTTATTAATGATAGTGCTGTCCCAGTTATATGGTAAAACTCCAATTTCTTTATTAAAACATCATGCGTGACACAACCAAAAGCTTTACTTAACTCACATAATGTGACTGAAGCAAGCTTACCCTCTTCTAGTGCTGAAGTTAATGTGGTTATAATATCAATCATAGCCATAGTTGTTGAAGATTTAGGTCGAAAACCGAATTGTGCCCTGGTGAATAGGTCATTATTTTCGAAATATGGCAATAAGCTATTATTTTAGATATCACAGGAGTTATAGAAATTGGACGGTAGTTTGATGGATCATCTATAGGACCTTTCAAAATGCATTTCCAAGAGTGTAACCATGAAATTGGTGTACGTTTAATTGATTGACCCTGAGCCAGGTCTCTGAAACACACAGAGCATTGATAAAAGGGCATTTGTTAGTCAAAAATGCATCTAATTCATTGAACTTACCATTCAAACATTGTGTGTTTAAGTGGAAAATAAAAAAACCGTGTGTTGCATTGACCCCGTCAGTGTCACAAACACCACCGTAAGAGGGTGCTAGTAATGACGCTAGTTCCAATGTTTCTGTTGAAAATTTCCCCTCCTAGTGTATTTAGAAGATTGGCTGGATTCTCCCTCTGAGTGCTGTTTTTCCCAGGGTTTTCCAGATACTGATTTGCCACTTGGTCTGGGTTTGTAAATATCTACACATGTTCCTTCTGGCCAAAAAGTGGTAGATAGGTATTCCTCAGCAAGATTTTCGGGTACACCAAGCTTGAACATGGCACTTCTTGGATCCTCAAACTTTGACCGCAGCTTTTGGCAAACATAAGTGCTTTTGAACTCTGGGTTTAAAATGTCAATTATGGCCTCAGTGGTAGTATTGACATCGAGATTAGCCAGATATATCCAGGATAACTTGGTGAGACGCTCCCCAATGTTTAGATTAGCAACCTTAAGTTGGGGGCGTTGGGGACCATTGCATATCTTTTTCTCGGAGGATACAGATGTTGAAGATTCTAACTGTGATGTTGGTTTTGCTAATTGGTTACTGTCTCGATTGTTCTTTTTGGCAGATAATGATAAGCTTGTGGATGAGCCCATGCTCTTGATGGTAGAGGTAATTTTTTCCAAATCATTTTTATGTGTAAGGATTTCAGCCTCCTGAGCACTGTACTTCTTGTAAAGGTCATTGTAAGCATTTTTCAGGAGATGTACTTCCTCTTATTCAGACCGATAATGATGGAGTTTTGGGTTCAATTTTTGACAATATGCCTTTTTGATCACATTGAATTTGCTCCAAAGTTTTGTTTGTAGTAGCCATAAATTGCAGGAATGGGTCCGTTGACTTGTTGTTCCTAATTACGAGTGTTTTTATGTCCTCAATGCCATCTCGCACTAACTTGGTAACCAAAGCAACCACCTTATCAACACTATTGTCAGTCCCACCAACTAGGCATTCTCCATAGTGAAATGTAACACCTGGGGATCTCTTCTTGACCGAGACTCCCTTGTGTTCTGAAGCTGAGAGCCCAGAGCATCTCTCACATAGAAATATCTTACAATTATCACACTTAGCCAGCGAATACGTACATAAAACACATTTTCACTAACCACTTCGAAAACTAAATCTTAAATAATTAACCATATTGTCTTACCATTACTCTCTGTTTAAAACACAAAAAAACTATATCAGAATAGATCAATACATTCGAAATGTTGGTTATAATTATTCATTACCCTACTGGACAAACATTGAGTTCGATGGTGTACAATGTGAAACAGTTGTCTCTTGTCTCAATCTTGTTGTCCTTTGGGGTATTCGAAAAAGAACCAATGACAATAATTGACTGCACCCAATTTGGACATTAATCAATTAGGTGTATATCTTCATAATTTTAGTACAAATTTAATTAATTTCAGCTGTCTTCAAAATTGTGTATATCTTTGCCAATACAACACAACATTGATTGATTAATGTAAATCCACAAATGAGTTTAATTGAATATTTTAAAGGTAAAATATTTGCACAATGCAACTTTTTAATTTGGAATTTATACTCAACCAGATATTGTCAAAATATGTCCAGCAATAAAGACCTAGTTAAAGGATAAAGCCTTTTATTCTTTTGAGAACTTAAATTGTGATTCATAATTTTCAACTTTTATCATGTTGTAGTAGTTTGACAATTTGAAGTAAATCATCAAATGAAAACATGCTATATTATCTGAAAAAAAACAAGTTCTTGTGGAAAAAAACTTTTAAAAGATAATGTCCAAAAAATGTAACATCTTAGATCAATAAAAATAAATATACAACATAACAAAACTCAGAAAAAAATTAAATGAACGAAGAAGAACCAATAATGAGGTATCGTTACAAATAAAATGTAGATTATTAAAAGCGCTGATATGTCAAACTAATCCGATAAAAAAATTATTTATACAATTCACATGAAAAAAACTCACGGCACATAAACAATTATTGTAATAGTATTTGCCCAAATTATAATAGGATTGGTTCTGTAAAAATAATTTTACAGTGTGCAAAATGTTTATTGCTATCAACAGTAGCCATGTGGGTGATCACTCCTAGTGTCTGAGTCACTTTGTATTTGACACATTAGTGACGTTTTCACCCGTTGC
The DNA here is from genome assembly GCA_016904865.1 of Pissodes strobi. NCBI lineage: Eukaryota > Metazoa > Arthropoda > Insecta > Coleoptera > Curculionidae > Pissodes > Pissodes strobi. The sequence goes on along the minus strand of MU189567.1, from coordinate 33,920 downwards.
CTAGAAACTTATGTATTTTGACACCTATGAGGTATCTCAAGGCTTTTCTATATTTTGGTGAAATTTTAATTTAATGTTAGTCAATTTCGAACATTCAAAATTAACCCAACGGTTTGATATATCCTCATGGGTACCAATGCCTTTACAATTATTTTAGGAAATTACTGTAAAAACTCAGGGATTGTGTAAAAATTCGAACAGTCGGGTCTGGGTCTGGTTAAATGAACATCATAACTAGTGATGGGCTTATTTGAATGAAAAATAACCTGTTATCCGGTTATTAAAATAACCTGTATTATTCGGTTTTCATTCCACAAGTATTCGAATGAAAAATAACCTGAACCTGATACCTACCTACGAATTCAAATACGAACACGAAGGAACAAACCTCGCTGTCGCCTCGCGTCGATCCGTCGAATGATCAACGAGCAAGCAAGGAGCAGTTTTAATATAGTTATGAGTTATGAAGCAACTTTCGATATTTTAACTCGAATAAAAGATGAGTTTTAAAATTTCAAATGTACCAGTAGGATGTAGAATTGTGGAATGTGGAAGCCGAACTTGGGGGGTTGAAAACTAGCGAATATTAAGTTAATATTACATAATTTACTTTATTGCGTACCTAACATAAAATAAATCTAATTTTCGGCGCCTGAACGCCTAAAAAGTGCAAATACAGTAATTTGTTGACATCGTCAAAGAATTAAGATAAAAGGCGGTCGCTTTTGATCCGGCCGGCCAATATTTTTTGTTGCGATTAACAGCCCCACATGTTTCTTATTTCTTTCATGCACTTCTTCGTAATGAATACGGCCTGATTTCCAATACATAACACCAATTATCACCTAACGTTTGTTTAATTTTTAGGTTATATATTGGAATTTAGAATATAGGAGCATACATAAGTCGTAATATAACTATAACAATATAATATGTACTATTAATTATTAATATTATTACAGTACTATAAATACATCGCCAGAGAGAAATATTTTTTTGCAAAATAGATTTTTAATAATTATGTTCATTACATGTAATCAACACATCCAAGAATCATATTTTGGAGTTTAAGTATTTTTGATTGAAAAACGTAAAATGCTGTTTATTATATTTTGTTCAATAATATTGCGTAATCAAATATTTACTCGTATTCTATTGTCATTTACTTATTTATTAAGCCATGCTTAATAAGACAATTACAGCAGCTACGAGTTACGAATAAGATGCCGATAACGCTGAACTAAATTTATTCGAATTATTCAAATAATCATTCGGTTATTAATATTATTTGAATACAAATAATTCGGTTATCAAAATAATTCGGTTATGCCCATCACTGATCATAACTAACCCAAATTAATGTAAAAAAAATAACTGCTTTCGTTCTTTTTCGATAGTTTTTGTTGATTCCAGAGGAAGCAGAGGACAATGTATGAAGTGGAATATTTAATAAATATATACATACAAGCAGAAGTGTATTCTGTTCATAAAATGAGTGTGCATTTGCATTCATTCACCTGAATAAAAGAAATAGCTAGTGGCACCATTTTTACTAACGAAGTGTACAAGAATACTTTCAACCGTCGATTGATTTTCAACTGTGTTTTGCCTATATTTCTAATTTGTGTCACATCTCAACTTTCGAGACCTTTTTTCACTTCAAATGTGAGACAAGAATTTTTTTTTTGGCTTAAGCTAATCTATGATGCCTTCTTCTAGTGACATTTTTGTTTTTTGCATAATCGCTGACTCTTATATGTCACCAGACCAGAACACTCTCCAAATTCATGGGCGAAAATCTGGTTTTTCACCAGAACTGGACCCAGAAAATGAGATAAGCCCAAGATGGTCACTCACAAGTGTGAGAAGGCTATTTATTTAATGAACAGAAAATTGCCTGGTTAAAAGAATCTGTATCCATCTCAAGATTGATTTTTCACTGAGCTCCCTCACAGGAAATCAAATTATAGGAAATTCAGATTTTATGACCCTTTCCATTGTTCGTTCATTGTTAAGAAAACTAGTAGTAGATTTATAATTTTTAAATTCTACATTCATTTTGTTTCTTCCTTTAACATCATTTGATTTTAAAGTTTAAAATTTTCCCAGAATATTATTTTGTTGATGAGAATAGTTACCAGTATCTTCTGCGGCGTTACTTTCTATTGTTACTTCCTTACAATCTGTGTTGCTATAATTAATAACTCTATGATATCTTGGTTTATTGCTCCTTTGGATTTTTTGTTGACTTGAAATGAATTGGCGGTTTTTTCATGAATGCTTATTAATTCAAAGATATCATTTTGAGATATAGGATCACTGGGATTAAATATATTTGAGATAAATTATCCAATTACCAAGGATTTAAAAAAAAACACATTTTTAAAAATTAGGAGTTCTCTATAAACAGTCTTCTGTTATTCTTAAAACATTACTATTATTTATAATATTAAAATTTAATCTGTTATGCATAAACTCACCTTAATAATATAAGTACATCAAAACTTTAAAAACAGAAACAAATTTAATTTCTATTTCTCTTTCTTGCTTATCTCAATATTATTATTTTCAAACACATCACAAACAGAAACAGGAAACAGCCGAAACAGCCTAGAGCTGTCAGCTGCTTTCTGGCGGGCACATTATTTGAACCTGGTTCAAAGTTCAAGTAGTTTCAAAATTCTCGCGATGAAGTATGACGTTATAACCACGGTGGCCGTGTTATAACGCAATTGGTCAAAATTATTTGGAACCGAAGCCAAACATACGTCCGTTGCCCGGACCACATCATAGGGCGTCAGAATTGCGCGCGCATCACATTGTTGTCAAACGCAAGCGTTGTTTATGTTTACATTTGTATTTTTACATTTTCACTTCATGCGATGTCCTCCGGTCGCTCTAGAGCGCAACCAAACAAAACTAACCCAAAATTTAAAAGAGGAACAATTGAAAAAAATAAAGAAACATCGACGGGAATCGAAATCGAGCCATCGTATCACAAGCACAGCATCTGACCGCTGGGCTACGAGACCAGTTGAAAGCAATTCGCTGGACCATAAAGAATATAAAGATATGGTGTTTGTCAATGTAATGCGTGCGCATCTCTGAAGCCCGGGCAACCTCTACTGAATGATATGTCCTAATTTTGATTTTAGGTTATTCGTTCATTCGTTTGTTTAGGTTATTCCTGCCAGCGAGATGTCAGTTCATATTGTACTTGTGAATGAGAGGCGCGCGATTGGCTAGCTACGTGAGGTGGCGCATGTCTTCGTGATGCAACCAGTTGTTTGTAAGTCAGCAAATGGTCTAGAGGTCTGCATGGTTGGCCTTCCCTTCGGCGACCCGGGTTCAAATCCCGTCGGTTTTGGTGTTTTTTTTTTTAAGTAAACAGTTTTTTTCTTGATTTTTGGGTTTTTCCTGGGTATGGCTTGGGTTAGCACTTGGTTAGTTTCCTTTTCTTGCGCCCCGGAGCGAGCAAAGAGCCATATACTTGCCAACTGCAGGTCTTTAAATCGCATGCATTCACAAGTGCACTACGAACTGAAATATCGATGCCATGAATGCCTGAATGTCCAGGATTCCAAGAAAGCTCTATGTCAAATATGGTCTGGGAAATTGGAATGTTTGGGAAAAAACGAATACGGTTTAATTAAACAACCTTTCTAGTGTCATGTTCCACTCAATAGATGAGAGCTTTATTAATTGCAATAATCCCAGCTGAACAAATTTGGATTTCATTCGGTAATCTTTGCGAAAATTTTATATTATTGGCTGCGCGACAGATGTTTTGTTTATTATTTCTTATTAATTTACCTTTTCTTAATTTTGGGTTAGCCTTGGGTTAGTTTTGGTTAGCACTTGGTTAGTTTACTTTTCTTGAGCCCCCGTAGCGAACGAAGCTAGCGGAGGGCTATGCGAAAGGTGGGAGGGAGGAAGGGATGGAACGGTCCGGCTGCTGTCGCTGGACTGATACGCGCATGTGTACAATGTCAAAGCCAAAGTGGAATCCGTGGCGCTAGCCTCTAGTGAATTAAGGTCTTTGGATGCATCAGTAAAGACAGTAAAGATCCATGTATACTGCGTTGACATATATGCTTTTTCCAAAAATACTGCGTTGATATGTGTATTATATTTGGACATTTGCGGATAATAAGACAATGTCATTTTCAATCCTGCGTGCGCGCCATGTTTTCGCGATGCAACCAGTCGTATGTATGTGCCCTGGTGGTCTAGGGGTTTGCATGGTTAGCCTTCACTTCGGCGACTCGAGTTCAAACCCCGTCGGTGTTTTAATTTTTTTTTTAAAGTTATATTTCAAAACTGTTTTTTTCTTGTTTCTGGGTATGTCTTGGGTTAGCACCTGGTTAGCTTTCTTTTCTAGAGCCCCCGTAGCGAGCGAAGCGAGCTAAGGACCATACGAAAAGTGAAATATGCGAAGGAATGAAAATGATATTGTCGGAGTATCGTCAAGTTATTTGGACACATTCAATTTCAAAATGGAAACAGGTTTTAACTGGATGAGAAAATTGCATTTAAGACATGGTAGAGATTTCTAGACTAATAAAATTCTTGTAGTTCCTTATATGCTCGGATCAAATACGGGGATTTATTTCTTCGCCAGTATTTGTTCTCTCGACTATAAGATTTTGATATAAACATGTACATTAACATTATCATATGCTGCAAATATGTCTAAAAAACGACAAGGGTAATTCCTCCTTTGAGAACTCACAATTAATTTTAGATGCAATAAACGCTAAACAGTCAAGACATCCCTTTCTAAGTCTAAATCCATACTGTGTTTTAGGCAACCTACACCTATTCTCTAACTGCCATTCTATGCAATGCTTCAACATGATTTCGATTATCTTTGCAGGGCATAAACTAAGTGCTATAGGTCTATGATTATTTACAACACTTTTATCCTTATCGGCTTTCAAAAGATGATGTATCAATACGGATTTCCACTCCTTCAGAATGGATCCGCTCTCTAAACAATCAATATAAATTTGAAGCAACAACCTTTTCCCTTTATCTGGCAAATTTTTAATCATAGAATAAGAGATTTCGTCAAAACCTGTGGCAGAATCCTTTCTATTGCTTATGGCATTTGCCAACTCTAATAAGTTGAAATTACGAGGAGGTTCTAGAGGAGTTAAGTTACCCAGCAAGATTTGATTCAGGCAGATTAAATCTACCAAAAGTTATTTATTGCTTTTTGAAAACTTTCTTGTAACTTTCCAGACATTCCCAACTGATAAATGTCCGTTAAGTGTTTAGCAAAATGATTTAAAACTCAGTCTTTAGGAAAGAGAAGTCTTGTTTTGGCAATCACTTTTTTAGTTTGTAGATACCTATCCAAAGCAGAATTATATTTTAAATTTCTAATTAAGAATCTTCCACGATTTAGTTCATTAGTACTTTATGATTCCACTATGGGACTGACGCATGACGGTTTAAATTTGTAATATGAGGGGGGTTGGAAGCAGGGATAGATTGGTACGCTGCAGAATTAATAGCAATTCGAAATTTTTGATGAAATTTTATAGTATCTACGTCTGGATAACATAACTTTATCATGATAGTCCCCACATTTGACTTTTTTAAAACATCTTTACTGTTTACAATTCAAAGGTGCATACGAAGCGTTAATGTAAATGCATTATAGTTCAATACTATGGGGAAATGATCAGTATTACCGCAGTCCTCCAAGGTAAACGAAGACATTTTCATTGCAATTGCCACGCTGCTTAAAGAAAGATCAACTGCAGATATATTTAGATTTGGTGAACTTAATTTTGTTGCGCTTCCATCATTCAGTATTACCAATAAGTGGTTCCAAGGAATAACCCTTCCAATTCCGATTGGCCATAGAGCTCTCCCGTAAAGGGTGATTTGCATTTCTGTCTCCTACAATAGTTTTGGTGTTAGGAATGGAATCAGAAAGACGTCTTCAATAATCATGTTCAATATACACATTGAGGGGAATATAACAATTTGCAAGATAAATATAATGCCTTATAATCTTAATACACTGAACTAGCATATTTTGATCCAAAAATGATTAATCGTTACACGGTAATCATTAACACCAAGATTATTTCTGATTAGAAGGGCGACTCCACCATTACCGTCTGGCGGGTCCCGCATAAAAGATATATATCCAGAGTAATTAGCAATGATTCCTGGGCTTAACCATGTTTCACTTAAAGCTACAATATTATTTAATGAAAATTTGTAAATAAGAATGATTATCACAAAGACTTCCAATATTCCATTGAAGTATTTTAATATTGTCGTTAAATACTAATTCTAGCTAGGGCTTGAAAAGTCATCCTCTTTATCACTATCTACCCTTTGGGTGAATTAAACTGATGATATATTCTTTAACAAGCTCTCTTTGGCCCTCTGAGAGTTGGAGGGCTTCCTCCCCAAATCCAATAAATTCTAGCATATTGCCAACATTTTGTTGGCTAAAATTGTTTTGTGAAAGCTGAGTCGGAGGGGCTTCTGGAATATATAGAGGGGAAGATAGAGCTGATATTATTTGTGTAGTTTTAAATTTTATTGAAGGCTGTATTTCGTCCGCAAATATTTCGCTAAAAAGTTAAAAGAGTTTTAACTTTTTTACGAATTCCGCCAATTTTGTGACGCCAAAACCAACACAGAGACGGTTTGTTATTGTTTAACGGACCTAATTAATGTAGGAGCAAGTCAAACTGAATTGGATTCATTCTTAAATAATTTAAAAAATTACTGGTATCAGTTAAACGCATCTCCGCAATTAAATTGTGAAAATCCCCTTGTGTTTTTCTTTGCAAAAATATAGTTCTCACCCACATTTTTTTCTTTGATGCCTTTTGGCTAGTGCAAGTGTTTGGCTTTTATGGTAATTACCAAAAAGACTCAAAAGGTACATCGCATGATAAAACCTACACATATAAAAATTATAATTATTAGAATCCATTTCATAGGTACACCCAAGAATTCTAAGGTTATGGTATGGTTATTGCTTTTTTATCGATGAAAACAAAATTGACCATATTGACATAAGAATTCGCCGCCGAAGTTAAAATTTTTTGCCGCGAATAATTAAACCTGGAAATGACAGTGTTTATGTCAAAAAAAGGCGAAATTCGCGTAGGTGAGTATTAAGCTTTACAGTGACGTGCTAGGTGTTCGCAACTGATTCAGATGTTGATGACCAGCTTGTGTCTGGCTGGCGGGTGTCTTTGTTTGGAACAACTCTGAGAAGAATCATAAGTGCCAGTTCGCTCGAACACTTTCCGTAGTAGTATCGCAAGTAAAGAGATAGTTCCTCCACTTTTCTTCGATCTTCAAGGCTTTTAAGGTCTTTAATCAACTCTGGATCATCCAAAAGATTGACTGCTCGCCTTTATGTGAAGTTAAATACCTTGAGCAAATGTTTGGGTGCCGAGCTCTATATACGGGAATAGTATCCCAGGGGTCGTTTTTACGTTGCCGTCCAGCAAGCTTATGGATGAGGCCAGAGCCAGTATTTGGCCTGTCACTGAATGTGTAAACCGATGTGATATTATAACCCGTGCGCATTGAGGAGCAAGCTAATCCAGGACGGCCGCGATTGCAACTACTCAAACGACGCTTCTAAAAAGCTAGCCGCTAGATATTAGATATTCATTATATTATATTCGCAGTATATTTGGATCTATAGCACAGCTTATTTTTAATAGGCGGTTGAATTTAATATGAATTTTCGCTTTAAAATCCACCACAAATTCGGCCGAAGCCACGGCTATCGTCCTAAAAATGTCCGGAAATTTCGGATTTTTATACAATTTTGCCATTTAAAATCGATTTTAAACGGACTTTGGATGATAAAAATACATATTTTAAATTAAACGAACTGTCAAAAGTATTATTCAGATACCCAGACGTTTAAAACAATATTGAGTCATGGCCCTCTTCTAAAATTTGCAAAATTTGGTTATTGACTTTCCCAAATCAAAGGATGCCGCCCCAAGATGACTAGCTGGTAATGAATAAGCTGTGTCCATAGGTTGATGTTATTCCTGTGACATTAGATTTTGGTGTCGAATTTGTGCAGTGAATTAATCCACTTCGATTGAAGCTGCCAGTAAGTATTATTAAAGAATCCTAACTAATATTATAAATGCGAATAACTAATGTTATAAATGCGAATGTGTTTGTTTGTTTGTTACTTACGCTTTCACGCATAAACTACTCAACCGATCACATAGAAGTTTTGTACAGATATTTTCAAGAGTATAGTAAAGGACATAGGACACTTTTAGCTTTTACCCGCGGTTTCGCTCGCGTTCATTTATGATGTGTAAACATCTTACGCGGCGGTATGAGGGTAAATCTCGGCAAATGGGACGGAAATGTGTAAACCGATTCTAGCCGCTAGGCAGGGCCGTAGCCAGAAAGAATATTTAGGGTAGGCAAAATTAACTTTTGGACAGGCTCACACATCACACAGCACGCTAGATTTAGGATGGAAAACGGTAGTAATCATAATATGACGTCATAATTTTATTTTTGGCACACGCCAAAACGTGTCCATAGTTCACACTTAAGCAAGATTTTATTTCATTAGGTATATTATTATAGAAAAATTAGGAAACACTAAAATTTTTAAATAATTTTGTTATTTGGTTAAAGGAAAAACTAACACAATTTTCAAAATTAAGAGTACCTATTTTGTAAAATAAAAAAATCAACACTTAAATTATTGACTTTTTACAAGTTGTAATTTTCCGGAACTGATCTTAATATTCTTATGGCAGATTTTGCAATAACCCTCAGTAGCTACTTTTTCAGGCGATACCCAGTTTTCAAATTCTGAATCTTATTCCCATTCTGTTTTAAATTTTTGAGCATTTTTTCTTTTTTGCCTTACTGTAAGGTAAGGTAAGGTAAGATCTGATGGGTCATCAGCTAAATAAGATTCATCAGAACTAATAATTGAAAACGTACATTTCGATATTTAATATGTTGATATTACGCATCAATTTACTCATCTCATGGTCATATACATTCAAAATATTCAAAAACTACAGACAAGATACGTCACACGACACAAATCGATGGACAAATATGATATAAAGGGTAATTATTGTATAGGGAAATCCGGAAATACTACGCAAACGCAAAAACAAATGCCACAATCGCAGCTGGTCGCTTCTGGGAATTCCCGAAATCCGAAATAAGTCGTCTGCATAGAGATGAGGAACTGAATCGTGTTCATAGTCTTATCGATTGCCCATTGATTATTTGTTTACTTCCCTTTTAGTATTTGCATAGATCAACTCATATTATTACTTTATTTTCGATTTTGCGAGTCTCTGCGGTAGAACGGTAGCTACAGTGTGAAAACAGTAGATCTATCGAAAAAACGGTAGATCTGGCAGCACTGCTAGATGATAAAATATCCAACTTGTCAAATCTACTCCCACAAGACAACACGTGGCGCGTAGTTGCCATTACTTTCGATTTTTTTCCTTATTCTCGGAATGATCTTGGGCAGGCAAATAATTTGCCAGGGCAGGCGTACCCCTGGTTACGGCCCTGCCGCTAGGGCGGTATTATTATACAATTTTGCCATTTAAAACCGTTTAAACGGATTTTACACGATAAAAATGCATATTTTAAACCATATTTTAACCGTCAATATTTTTTTATTAATTGTTTTAAACTTTGTTATTGAACCTAATTTGTATTCTCTGAACAAGCTAAAATGTATAGGCAACGGTCATAGCACGTTGAAAATACCAGTTCTCGTCCGATCACTGAAGTTAAGCAACGTCGGGCGTGGTTAGTACTTGGATGGGTGGCCGCTTGGGAACACAACGTGCTGTGTTTTTTACAACCGATGTCGTTATAGGATATGTTTACACATCAGTGTCTTGAGTACTAGCACTGGCTCACTTTTTTTACGGTTAGTTTTAATTCTATTTTCTACGCTTAAACTACATATCATGAAATTTTGTACAGATATTTTCAAGAGTACAGTAAAGGACATAGGACAGTTTTAGCTTTGACCCGCGGCTTCGCTCGCGTTGATTTTTACGGTTAGCTTTAATCTTCTGTCCGTTGCACCCCTGTAGCGAGCGAAGCGAGCGGAGGGCTATTCGTAAATTGTAATATTATACATTTTAATGCAAACGTTACAAATGCATACATTAAACAACGCACGTTAGGCCATATCTGTGACAGGAATGTGTTTTGCAGGCTGTTTGTAACCGTTAGTGTAAAACGTATTCTTCCTAACGCCAGAATATAGGCAACCAATTCGAAATAAGTGGTTGCCTACATTCAGGCGTCACGCGGTCTTAGATGGCATTTGATTTTTATGTCGATAATGTCGATATAGGATACGTTTACACATCAGTCTCGAGTACTAGCAGACTCGCTTAATTTTTTTTGTTCGTTGCACACCCGTGGTGAGCGAAACGAGCGGAGGGTCATGTCACAGCATACAATGCGTCAAGTGAATATTAGTAAAATGATTAAAATTTACTAAATGAAATATGCGCAACATATCCAAGAGACAAGAGAGCTTCCGATTCTAAAAACACTCGCCAATTCGGTCAATCCATAATACATTGTTTAACCCTCCGGTCGTCGGGTGGCTGATGTGTACCACATTCGGTCGGGTGGGGTCTGTGAGGACCATAATTAGAGTAACAATAATTTATACAAACTTTTTTTTATGTCAATATCCTATTAAAATAATAATTTCTAAGCCACATTTGATATAATTTACAAAATATTGTCTTATTAAAACTAGTTTTTCTATATGTTGTTTAGGGCTAAAAAATGACATGTAATTTATTAATTTTTTTTTAAATGAGTGAAATAAATAGAAAATTGAATCTAACAGATTTTTATTACAATATATATATTACAGGAAACACAAACACACAAATTTTACTAACACAAGGGAATTAAATTGGCGGTGACACAAACTGTAGTGGTTCAATCTTGGACCACCATTTCCTCAAAACAATCGCGACAACAAACTTATCTAAACACAGCCATTTCTTAGAAACTTTTCCAAAAAACTAGTTTTCCGTCTTTTGCAATATTTATAATTATTAGCTCTTTAGCCAGGCTGTGGTTCTGATACATCCTCCCGAAGAGTACCTGTAAGCCTCATAACTGAGCTTCTTACGGTATTTGGTAAATGTTTGTCGATCTCTTTTTTTTTTTCATATTGTCTTGCAAAAGCTCCATTGCAAAATTCTTCTTGAACAGCCTGCGACTTAGAATTTTCGCCATCCGGGTCTTTAGAAATGAGAAGGCACTTAAATTGAAAAGAATAAATCGATCAAGATTTGTTACAAATGCGATCGGATGTGGTCTGTCAGGACAGAATACTGAGATATTAAAATATCATTTATATATAGGAATTTCAATTGCTTTTAATGCCCTCGAAAAGTACTGTAATCGTGAAAATTTAAAAAAATATATTAAAAAATATATTAAAGGTTTTCATTTCACCGTGGACTCACAGACCACACCCGACGATCGGAGGGTTAAGGACAATGGATCAATGGACCCGCCAGGGCAAGGGACATTTCATAAAGCCTACGGAAATATGGCAACAACGTATTTATTGTTGCTACAAATAGTACAGATTGTGGCGGCTATCACAACCCATACAACCGGGTCTTAACCATAGTCTTAACCTGACACGTACTGTTTTATACAAGACGTTGCGTGGGCCGGGTCGCAAGTCCGCATCGAACGTACAGGACGACTATAATATAAGGCGACTATAATATAAATTTTAGCTAGAATGCCCCCGTTACGTTTTATCTTCAATTATTTAAACACTTCATGCATGGCCCTTTACTCGCTTCGCTCGCTACGGGGGCTCAGCAAAGGGAAACTGACCAAGTGCTAACCAAAACTAACCCAAAATATGAAAAGTCTGCATATTTACGTTACAGTCGCGCTATAAAATTTGCTATCTCGTACGTCCGATAGGGATAAGCGGCCGGGTCACAGGCCTTCAGAGTTGACACATTTCTTTTTCATTTCACGCATGGCTCTCCGCTCGCTCCGGGGCGCAACCAAACAAAACTAACGCAAGGCATGCTCAAAATCAAGAAAAAAACTTTTTACAAACATAACTTAAAAAAAGCATGTCTTGACACTGGAATCGAACCCGGGCCGCCGCCGCCGTATCAGAAACACAGCATCCAACCCTTAGACGTCGTCTAAGATCCAACCACTAAGCTACGAGAGAGAGTACGAGACCACTTGAAAGCCATTTGCTGGAGGATATAGTGTTTGTCAATCACGCAACTCTGAAGCCTGTGACCGGGGTTCGGAAAAGTCTAGTTTGTTTAACTTTCTACCACTTGACCGGCCAAAGTTCGGCGATTCTGACAGCTCAGCTGGTGGCTCCACTTCCATCCTTCCATTGATTTCATGTTCCAAGTTCCAAGATTCCATACTTCCATAGAGCATGGAACAAGGAATTGCGTGAATTGACGTACAATTATTTTTATTTATCTAAACTAAAATATAAAATAGTGTCTGGGTTGCAGACGATGGATTTTCAATAATATCATCCTCGATTTGATTAATCTGTCCATTATTGATCCGGCTAATCCGGTATACTTCGCATTCTAGTAAAAGTTAAAAGTAAACTTGTACGCCTCTGGGACCTGGGACTGTGTTTTGATTCTTGGGCTTGGGTTTCGTGTCGTGGATCGGTGAAAATGGCATCGAAGGGACAGCTGAACGATGAAGTGAGTTATTTTTCTCTTTTTCTGAATGTAAATGCATGACATTTTTATGAAAAACAGTGCCAAAACTTCTGAGCTATTATTCGCTTGAAATTTGTATAGGTACTCTTGTTGATAAGATAAAAGACGGTAGGACACGCCTTTCCCGTACTTTTTGAACTGCTTCAAGGGAGGGGATATTTTTGAAAATTCTACCTGTCTTATTTAAATAAGGAAAATTTAAAAGTTTTGATACTTATATAATTATATAAATGGCATTAGTAATTTAATTTTAATTTTACATGTTATGTGCTAACATTCCTGATTATTCGCCTATTGATTGATTTTTATTATTTTTATTATTAGGAGAGACCAGTACCCCTGTTCTCTGTCATGTTTATTATCCATAATATTATACAATACAATACAATAGTTTATTCATGTAAATTACATTAAATGTTTACACAGGTCAATCCAATAAGAATAAGCATAATTTATTTATTTATCGACGGCAAACCATTTACAAATTAGGTAATATATATAATATAATAAAGCTATAACAACAACAAAGAACAATAAACTTATGTAACAACTAGCTATAACGACAACAAAGAAAAATAATCTTAACCCTAGCACAGGTACAACATTTTACATCACAAAAGCATTTTCAAGTCTTTTTTAAATTTTGGTATCTTTGAATTAAAAAAGAACACAATTTGACAAATTATTTGCCTCACGACACAAACGAGTAATAGGTTCATTAGAGCCATAATTGGTGCGGTGAAAAGGAACAAGAAAAATGTCAGACTGTCTGTTTCCAGATGGTATTCTTAAATTAATTAAAGCCAATAGTTGTGGACAGTCAATGATACCATTCAAAACTTTATAAAAGAAACTCATGTCAATCAAAACTCGCCTTGCTTCCAATGTATGTAAGGACAGACTGCTCCTTATCCAATTGTATTCATACTCCTCCCTTTGATAGTCACATCTGAAAGCTACATCCCTTAAAAATTTGTTCTGAACTCTTTCCACCTGATGGACCCAGCAATTGTAAGAAGGAGACCAACTAACAGAACAATACTCCAAAAGGGGGCGCACCAAGGAACAAAACAGTTTTTGAAATGTAAATATGGAAAAATCATGAGTAGATCGCTGCACAAACCCAAGTACCTTCATAGCCCCAGAAGAAATGCTATTAATATGACTTGAAAAGGACAATCTGGAATCCATCAAGACACCAAGATCAGAAATTTCTGTTTTAGAATCAAGAGATATATTAGGTTTGTTCTAGCAGCGATTTCAAACGGTTTCAAACCATCCGGAGTTTGTGCATAACGATATAAGCGTCGCTTATATCGCTATGCGCAAACTCCGGATGGTTTGAAACCGTTTGAAATCGCTGCTAGAACAAACCTATTATTAATTTTGTAAGGAAACTCAATGGGATTTCTGAGTCTAGAAAATGAGATTTTGTGACACTTTGCAATACTTAATGTCATCCCATTCACCTCACACCATTCAAAGAAGGAATCCAAGTCCTTCTGAAGACAAAGGGCATCCAGAATAGTTCCGACCACTATAACATCCCTACTCATCACAAAAATAGCAAAAGCTCCTGCAACAGAACATGTCAAAGTAATCATCATCAAAGACAATACAAAAGACATACTGAACATTCACTAGGAACAAAATACTGTTGTCAATAAAACATCAGACAGGTGAAATTATTAAAACATTAAAATACTATTAAAATATTATTAAAATACCATTAAAATATTATAACCTCACACTACAAATTAAATTCATTAAAATTAAGATTGAGGTAGCCTTCGAAAGAATAGAAAGCCTTGTCTAACAATTTTTTTTTTACCGTTCTCCCAAAATGCAGTAGTGGGAGGGCTCTTGACACCTTCTAAGCCGCCAGTATAGGGGGACAATATCCTGCCTACCACGCGTATTGTGTTCGTGAATGTCCCCGTGAGTCCTGAACATGCTCAGGTTTCCCCTCACATACATCAAGCACTGGTATATATGTAGTGGCAAGGCACAGTCAACACTCTCAGTCCCACAAACCCCCCACACAGTCGTCCCGAAATCCCAATCCAGCTATCACTCTCAGAGCCCTCCTCTGCAACCCAAACACCCTACGTGCTTCAGCTGAATGCGCCCAAGCAAGAATGGCATATGAAACATGGGCTTGAAAAATGGCAAAATAAGCTGTCCGGATTATTTCAGCCGAGACACACTGAGCCAGATTGCGAAGCACAAAGAGGCTCTTATTGAGTTTTTTTGCCAGGGCATCACCATGCTTACCCCACTATAATCTTGGATCCAGAACCACGCCCAAGAATTTAACTTCAAATACGTTTGCCACAGACACATCCCTCATTGTGAAAATTACTCTTGTTTTATCAGCATTAAGTAAGAGCCTGTTCGAACAGAACCAAGCTACAGCTCTCTCCTGCGCGCCCAGGGACCCGTCCAATGAAGCCTCCAGCGTTTCAGCAGAGAGAGACACTGTGGTGTTGTCAGCAAAGAGTGTGTATTTGGCGATTGCTTCATGGCCAGGAAGATCATTGATATAAATCAAAAAGAGGATAGGGCCCAGTATGGAACCTTGAGGAACCCCCATTGTGATTTCACTCCTTGTCGACAGCACCCCAGAGACCCTCACCACCTGATGGCTCCACTATAGCTGAGACAAGATCCAATATTCCCAAGACAGTACTCTTGTTTCTCCTAAATCCAAATTGTGTTTTACAAAGTAAATTGTTTGACTCAAAGAAATCAACAATCTGGACTGCCATACACTTTTCCAGCACCTTTGATATAATGGGCAAGATTGAAATGGGACGATAATTTTCTGCGGCTGATGGATCACCCTTCTTAAAAATCGGAGTGAGAGTGACACTAGCCACTTTTAAATTATTAGGAAATATGTTATTTTTAAGACAGATATTTATTAGTTTTGTCAAGGGTGAAATCAATATATTTTTTACTGTCTTTATCATTTTTGTATTAATACCATATATATCACAACTAGGTGTAGTTTTTAGGCCATCAACGATCTCTCTAACCTCATTGAATGTTACTTCTTTAAAACTGAAAGCATTTACTGGTGTTACAAATCCATCAAAGTAACTGAGTGGATCAATGTTTGTCTGTGGAATACACTGTACTAGATTTTGAGCTATATTTGAAAAGAAGCTATTAAAATCAGCTGGTGTTATATTGTGACTATAATGTGGAGTTGCTATTTTTCCCCCTTTGCTGATTGATAATTTGCCACCTTGTCTTGGATGGATTTCCAGAATTATGGATAAGGCGGTCGTTTGCAGCAATTTTAGCTTGCTCAATAGAACTCCTGTAACTTTTTCTATATCCTAAGTATACCTGCTCAGCCTCAGCAGAGCCATACTGTTTCTTCAGCTCTCTGAAAAATTCAAGCTGGTCATGCATTGCTCTCAACTCGTTATTAAACCAATTAATATTGTTGGAATAGTCAGATCTCACAACATAGGACTTTTTTGGTAAACTCATGAGACGGAAACAAACTTCTCAGATATCTGATGTGCATCAGTGTATTCATCTATGAAGCTCCATTATGACTGATCCACAACATTATAAAATGTATACAAACCACATTGTGTAATTGGTCTGCACAACCTCCTAGACTCCGCATGACCCACAGCGCACCCAATCATACACTCCACTATCTGTCCCATATGATCCGACAGATTCATACTGACAACTTCTGCTGACCGCAAGACTACGCCAGAACCCACAAAGACATTGTCCAAGCACGCATCAAGCCGTGTCGCCTGAAATATTGTTTCCATATAGGTTGAAAGAATAATCCTTGCTCCGCTTTATTGTTAATTTGTGCCCGCAATCTTGGTCGAAAAATTGTGAGTTTTTTTCCTAGTATGTGTCTGGGAACGGTCTACCCGATCAAGTGATTATTTATTGATTTCCGCGAGGAGTTTCCCGGAAATCTTATGTTTTTTGTGGATATAATAACAGTACAACAATAATATAAAACACCGCATTCCGTTGTTCGGCTGTTCTCTTTTTTGCTTACTGCGAGCGATAAGGAAATATCAAAATAAATAATACCATCCAAGTGTTTATATTAGTCCGGTTAACTGAGATACCGCAGGAATTTAAAACAATTTATTGGAGTTATACAGGGTCCGACCAACAAGTAACTCTTTTTTTTAATTTGAGATGGCGATTTCTTGTGGGAACTGTCGGCAGGATGTGCTGGACAGTAAGAAGGTGGATTGTGATGGTTGTGGTATGGTTTTTCACTATGCTTGCACGGAACTGTCTGCTTCTGAGATCAGAGTAATTGAACTCAAAAAAAGATTTCTTAAATATTTTTGTGAATCATGTCAAGAAGGCATGAGATTAATTCCCCTTCTAAAGAGAAATCTTGAAGCCTTGAATGATAAATTTGAGGGTTTTAAGATCGACATTTCAAAGAAGCTGGATGTGCTTTCCGAGACCCTAAAGGATAGAACTGATGTTCGACTTCTCAACTCTGCGGAAACTGACACGGGGCCTTTCGCTGGAGGGGACATTATGGATGAGGTTTTTGAACGACAAAAAAGAGCGAATAACATTATGATATTTAACTTAGTAGAGGATCCAGAATCAACTGATGCTGATGCAGTTCAGAGAATTTTTCGTAGTATTACTGATAACCCACCAACTGTATTGAAAGCCTTGAGAGTTGGAAAACGCAACAAAAACAATCGAAGAGCCTTAAAAGTGACTCTTTCCAATTACATCGATGTACAGCATATCATGGGTAGTAAAGACAAGCTTGATCGGTCGGAGCGTATCTACATTACCACGGATTTGACACCAAAACAACGAGATGAATTTGATAAGATAAAGAATGAATTGGGCCGACGACGAGAGGGTGGTGAGGAAGATATTGCTATAAAATACATAAATGGTTTGCCAAAAATTGTTAAAAAAAACTAACATGTTTATTTAAAGCTAGCAGTTCAGATGACAACTTATATCTAGATATTGTTTATTCCAATATACAGAGCTTTATTCCACACAAAGATGATCTTGTTTTTGGCATTGTTCGGAAGTCACCAAAAATTATTTTATTGAGCGAGACTCGTATTACTGAAGATATTCAGGATTTTGAGTGTAGACTAGATAACTATAATTTAATTAGATGCAATTCTGAAAGTCGACATACGGGAGGAGTTCTTATATATGTTCATAGAGGAATTAACTTTAAAAATATAAGATATTTTGTTCTGCCTGGTAATTATTGGGGTGTTACCGTAGATATAAAATTTAAAAATTTTATTACCATTGGCGTCCTATATCATTCTCCAAATTCTAACCACTCTGTTTTCTTAAATGATTTTGAACAGTTTTGTGAAGATGTAATTGGAAATAACAAAAATTTCTTAATTGTTGGTGACTTCAATATAAATTTTTTGTCAAATAATTTTTATACAACTAAACTAAAAGAATCCTTGAGTATTTTAGGTCTAAGTCAATATGTTACTGAGCCCACGCGATGTACAGCGGAAAGTAGCACCTTGATTGATTTGGCATTAAGCAATTTTGATATATTATGCAAGGTACACAAAAGTTTGCAAATGTCTGATCATTCTACATTGTCTGTTGCAGTTCAATATGATAATAAATCGGAACTCCAATTATGTAAAAAGCAATTTCGAGTATTTTCTGATAATGCAATTGACAATATCTGTAATGAACTGATTGATGTGGACTGGACAGACGTTCTAAATTCGGTAAACGTGGATTTCGTTTTTCGGCATTTCATGTTGGAATGTGCCAAGGTTATTGATAGCATGGCTCCAATGAAAACTGTTTTTATTCGAGGTAACGATCTGCCTTGGTATGATGCTGAACTAAAACTAGCTACTAAAAATAAAAACCAAGCTTTCACAGATTTTAAAAATTGTAGGGACAATGATAAAACCATGAAATGGAATGAATACAAGAGATGCCGAAATCAATTTGTAAATCTTTCAAAACAGAAAAAGGATGCTTACTACTTTCGAAAGATTGATTTAAACCGAAATAATAGTAAAGCTATGTGGCAGTCACTAAAAAATATTGTAAATAATGAAAGTAAAGGCTTTAATCATATTAGTATTAGATTTGATTCTAATAATACATTTGAACTTGTTGAAGGTGATTTTAATATAGCAAACCGATTTAACAGTTATTTCGTGCAAAGTATTAGCGATATCCGTGCATCAATCCCTATATCAAATACATGGACAAGTATAAATTTGCCAGAACTTAATACAACTCTTGATACATTTAGGACTTTGTCACTGCAGGAACTTAAAACCATTACAATGTCTTTGGGCAATAGGTGTAATGCAAATGATGTATTAAATGCTAGAGTCCTAAAAAATATATTTACAGTTACTGGTCATGTGGTTTTGCGGTTGATAAATGCGTCATTGGAACAGGGCTTATTTCCTGAAACTTTAAAATGCTCTACTGTAACCCCAATCCCAAAAGTAGTCAATAGTATCAACGCTAATGATTTTCGTCCCATAAACTCTCTTCCTGCCCTCGAAAAAATATTGGAAATGGCAGTATATCAACAACTATTAGATTATTTTAACAGTAATAATTTGCTATTCATTAATCAATCGGGATTTAGAAAATATCATTCATGTGAATCTGCCTTACAACTTACAATTGCTACTTGGAGTGATTTAATTGATAATGATAATGTTATTATAGCTGTTTTCCTCGACTTCAAACGTGCATTTGAAACAATAGACCACGACATCTTATTGGCAAAACTTCAATACTATGGTATAGGGGGAAAAGTTCTCCAGTGGTTTCGTAGCTATCTAGCTGACAGACGACAGGTTACCAGAA
This sequence comes from Pissodes strobi, assembly GCA_016904865.1. Taxonomy (NCBI): domain Eukaryota; kingdom Metazoa; phylum Arthropoda; class Insecta; order Coleoptera; family Curculionidae; genus Pissodes; species Pissodes strobi. Next base: position 14,274 of record MU189567.1, on the reverse strand, counting down.
TAAACTTAACGGTTTCGGATGACATTGTAAATATCTTTGGTGTACCACAAGGTAGCGTCCTGGGTCCGCTACTCTTTATAATTTACCTTAATGATATTAACTACTTCGTTAATCCGGATTTCATAAACTTGTTTGCGGATGATTCCTTATTGGCTTGCAACAACAGAAATTTGCCTTTAGCAATAGAAAAGATCAACAACGAATTAAAAAAAGTTGAAGAATATCTTAATATAAATAAACTTAAGCTTAATGTAAATAAAACAAAAGCAATGATTCTTACAAGTAAATATAAATATTCCAGTATAGACAATTCAAACATAAATATACAAATGTATGGAACGAAATTAGAGTTCATTCAGGAAATTAAATATTTGGGATTTGTCATTGATAATTTTCTCACATTTAAAAAACATTTTAACTATATTAAAAATAAAATACTACAGAAATTGTTCTTTTCTTCGAGAGTGGCAAGGCACCTTTCCATTAATTCCAGAATTACGGTATATAATACTATAATCCAGCCTCATTTCAATTATTGTCCGAGCTTACTGTATCTTTTTGATAACAACTCTAAATCTATGCTGCAAGTATTACAAAATAGAGCTATGCGCATAATTTTGTCATGTAATAGGTATACACCAATTAACACTATGCTTACATGCCTGGAGTGGCAAACGGTGGCTCAGAGATTAAAATTTTTAACAATGATTTTTATATTTAAGATACTAAATAATCTACTACCATCATACCTTAGCAGTCGAGTAACTTTTGTTAGGGATGTGCATGAATATCCCACCCGTAATAGGGACAATTTTTATATAAAAAGAACAAATTCAAAAAGGGCCATGAATTCGCTTTTCTTTAAAGGACTTAGTGAATATAATGATTTACCTGCTGCAGTCAGAGACTGTACATCGGTGGGTCAATTCAGACGAGAGCTGATAAAATTAGAATAAAAAGTGTCTAAAGTAATGATGTGTGAACATATGTATGTATACATAACTCTATACCTACTGTGAGTTTTCTTAGTTGTAAAGTTAGTAGTTTGTATTAGGCTTGCCTACTGAAATATATGATTATTATTAAGACCAAAACCCTCCAAGACATGACAGAGCTGAGATGTTTTAACCCTATCCGTATTAAAATGAACATTGAAATCGCCCACTATTATCAGTTCCGCGCTACTTTTTAGACTGGATAAAATGTTCTCGATCATGATTAAAAAGGTGTCAAAATGACCTGAACATTCAATAACTCCACATAGATAGTACAATATTCTATACATTTATCAATACTAGGACAATTAGTGTTTACCAAAGTAAATTTAAAATTGTTCTTAATCAAAATCAATGTTCCTCCACCTGAGGATTCTTCTCTAAAAGAATAATTCGCTACTTTGTACCCCTGCAGCTGAAAAACACTCAGTTCTGCCTCAGTCAGCCAATGTTCTGTGACACATATATCAATATTCCGATCAGATATGAATGCCTCAAGCTCACTAGTTTTATGTCTTAGTGACCTAACATTGATATGCAGGACTCTTACCTTGTGATCAGTTGTTTCGGGACATATTTTGTAGCCATTTGCCGGCGCTGTATGTTCTGAAAATGGTTTATAATAATTCCTCTAGGCCACAGTGCCTGGCATAGGTATTTGTCACAGATATTCTCCGGAACTGCAAGCTTAAAGGACGCACGATGTCTATCGGCTTTTGTTTGAGTCTTCTCACAGCTACATTCCCTTTCCAGACCCTTACTTCGAAGAAATTCCATAAGTAATTTCATTCTTATTTACATCTGGTGCTAGACCTGAGAGAAAAAGAAAACTCACTCTTTTCGCTGTTTTTAACAGTGCTGTACTATCACTGCAGCCCCTCAGAGGTTCCGGCCTATTTATTTTTTTCAAATTGTGTTGCTTTTGTTTTCCCTTGAAACCTCTCTGTTTTTGAATTTCCCATTTTTCCTGGTTTTCTTCATTATAATATTAAATATCGAAAAAAAAAATCATTTTATTAATACAATAAAGGCATTAAAATATATTTCTATTTAAGGGCCTTAAGTTTGAGAAAGCTGTATGCACATAATCTTTCCGATTATTTTTGTTATCTTGTACTTAAAATTTTATAGTTTTCTGCTTCGGAGAGGCCTTTTTAATCCTTTATTCTTTATGATTTCAACTGGAATTTGGGTTTATGCAGGTATAAATAAGTATCTATATTGTCCCGATCATTAACGAAATTTGTATTAGCATTAGGTATTTAAAGTTAAAGTTATTTCTTCGAAAAAATATGTATATATTTATTTATTTATTTATTTATTTACACCTTTAATCACATTACAAATAAATCAATAGCCTAATTTATATTCTAACACACCAATAATAATTAATGTGAGTGCACGATGGACATTAAGTCTGTGTGTGCACTCAGTAAACATTGTTTATGCGTCACAGTAATAAGCAAAGTTTACTAAAACAAAAAATCACAATAAGTACAACAAAAAAAATCTATCCCAAAACGATTACAATTAAGTAATCAGAGAAAAGACACAGAAAAACCAAAAACAAAACATTTCTTGGACAACCAATGTCTATAAAAACCCAATAATTTCTTTTACTCTATTTGAATTATTCATAATCCATATATTTAAGTATCTTTTAATACTTTTAAATGGTTTATTTTTCAACTGCTCTGGCAATACATTCAATATTCTAGAAGCCACATATGAAATGCATCTTTGGGTGCCACTATAGTGCATTCTAGGCAGTTCTAGGTTACGGTCAACATTAGATCTAGTCATAATTCCATGACTTATGTAATTCTGAAATATATTCCTACTGAGAGAAAATCTTAAAATGTTCTTTATATATACCTGAGTAAGTGTGAATACTCCCGATTGTTCAAATAATAAATTAGAAGGAAAACGTTTCTTCTTAAACATAATAATTTTTAGAATATATTTTTGGGCAATGACAATGTTGTGTAAGACATTTTTATGAGCCGCACCCCAACAAATTATGCCATAATTCAAACAAGACTCCGCCAGAGATTTATACACATTCAAGATCAAGTCCCTATTAAGTATATTGCGTAATTCATAAAACTTAAAAATTAGTTTTCTTATTTGAGTCTTTACATAATCAGAATGCACATCCCATTTTAAAAATTGGTCAAAGAAAACACCCAAATATTTAGTGTGCTCTACAGGCTCAATAAAGCTAGAACAGTTGCAATCATCAGTGATGCCACAACCATATGAGTGAACTCTCAAAATATGTTTATTAGGCAGCCCCCGTCTATTCATTGAAAAACACATAAAGTTTGTTTTCTTAACATTCAGAGTCAATGAATTCAAGTCCAACCAGACCTGAGCGCAAGTCATTGCCCTCTCGGCTCTCCCAAAGGCGTCATCCCAATTTGTTCCCCTACACAGGAAAACAGTATCATCAGCAAAACATACTGTTTTTACATCCGGAATTGACCTCGACAGATTATTAATATAAATGGAGGACAAAATGGGACCAAGTACTGTACCCTGTGGTCAGGGCCGTAGCCAGAAAGAATATTTAGGGTAGGCAGAATAAACTTTTGGACAGGCTCACACATCACACACATAGTTTATTTTATTTAAAAAATATACATTATGGATAAACTATGTTAGTACTTATCAACGTTTGAATTTCTCATTCAGCATTTATGTTTAAACACAATTAACAGGCTATAGATTAATTTACATAAATAATAATTAGTATTAAGTAACTACTACTTTCTTTAACAACTCGACATACTCATTTACTTTATGTGGAATAAACTAAACAAGGAAAACAAAATAAAACACAAAACATCACATAAAAATATTTCTTATTAATATCCCTATTATAATAGTGGTTCACACACATTTTAAGTTCGAAATTAAATTCCTCTCTTTGACATACCCTATTGAACAACAGGAAAACGGACTTATAATTAGTTAAAAAGTTACATAATCTCTTTTTTATACATTTCTCAATAATTTTACATATAGGACTAGTAAGTGCAATTGGACGATAATTGTTGGTATCAGATTTTTCACCACTTTTATGCAAAGGTATAATTAGAGCTGTTTTAAATATATCAGGAAAAATACCATATTCAAATATAAGATTCACAATATGGACCATGGGCAAGACCAACAGCGAATAGTTTGATTTTACAATTAAGTTTGATATGCAGAAATCATCTGCAGTAGAGGTATTCTTAAGTGAATTTATAGCGTGAACAATTTCTTCCTCATTAACAGGATAAAGAAACATAGAATTAGGTAATTGATCCTCATTCTCCAAAAAGGCCGGTACAATGGGCTCATTTGCTAAAATTTTAAAATCGGTTTTGACTTCAGTAAGACATAGTGATGTTGGTAGCGAATATTTCCATCCGAATTTTGCAGGAAATTTCAGAAATTTCCGAAATATTCGGTTCTGAAAAAGCGAATATTCGCCTAAATCCGAATATTAAAAAAAAAATCAAGGAAACTTTCGAAGAAATATTTGCGCGAGGGTTTCACGATTTGTCAATCCGGCAGCATCTTTCGATTGTGCAAATCAGTTGCGACTGGGAAATCCCCGTTCTCCGTTACGTTTCGGAATTTCTATGTGTTAGCGCTGTTTATTTTCAGTCTATCCTCACATCTCACTAATATACTATATTAGTGAGATGTGAGGTAAGGCTAAGTTTGTTTACCACTTCAGCAAAATGCCAAAGAATGTTACCAGTGTGGAAATATTTTACTGTTGTAACAACTAATAACAAAAAAGAGTTTAAATGCATCTATTGTAACAACAAATATACAAAATGAACAAGCTCGGCACCTGAAAGTTTTTCAGAAAAAGACATTAATCTGTCATTGTTATAATCAAATCTTGGGTACGTCAATAACTTTTCTGTCTGATCTTCATCAACAATAGACATGTCTTCTTTCTCCGGCCATTTAAATTTACTTCCCTCAAACTATCTGGTAAAATTTATTTTCCATTCCATGGATACTTTTTCTATTACCTGTCCAACATACAGACGGACTGATTTTTTTCTTTAAAGGTAACCAATACCCAACCTTTGATTTTGACATATTTTGGACATATATCTTCTTCATGTAATAGAGATTCTAAGTCATTATCAAATGAATCGTGTGAATGAAAATAATAATCTTCTGGTGTATCTGAGTCCTCAATTTGAATTTTCTTCTTAAAAACTTGTCGTTTATTATCTTTAAAATGATATACCGTATCTACTTACAGTAAAATACAAATTGACAATAATACCTATGTAATTTTCTTATTCAACAAGCAAACTATCAAATGTCTCCTTCAATTGGTAAAAACAATAATCTGTCATTGATATAATTAAATCTTGGGTATGTCAATAACTTTTCTGTCTGATCTTCATCAACAATAGACATGTCTTCTTTCTCCGGCCATTTAAATTTACTTCCCTCAAACTATCTGGTAAAATTTATTTTCCATTCCATGGATACTTTTTCTATTACCTGTCCAACATACAGACGGACTGATTTTTTTCTTTAAAGGTAACCAATACCCAACCTTTGATTTTGACATATTTTGGACATATATCTTCTTCATGTAATAGAGATTCTAAGTCATTATCAGGTGAATCGTGTGAATGAAAATAATAATATTCTGGTGTATCTGAGTCCTCAATTTGAATTTTCTTCTTAAAAACTTGTCATTTCTTATTAAGTTAAGGTTCCGCAGAAAGGGCTTGGTTTCTTCAATTTTTCCACTCTCTCTTTTCTTGTTTTCTATTTTTCTTGACTTTCTTGCTTTTTGGAAGTATCAGTTAAAATTAGCGATTTTCTGCTGTTTCTTTTTGTGATTCGCTTCATTCATGGTTCACTAATTTTGGGTTACGGCGATATTTGTTCAAACCATGCGAACTAATTCTTAGAAAGTTTATCGCAAAGCAATTTTGAATCTGGCTCAGGAATATTAATGTCATTTTGGGTACTATGTGATTCTGGTTCGCTATTCTGATCAGTACCTGAAGGGCCAGCTTGCGCTCCGGTTATTCATTATTAGAATGTAGTGGTTTATCTGTCACTGTTGAACGCAAAGTCTTCTTCAGAATATATGTCTCAATTAAATGGGCATGCGCTGCTCTTTCTAAAACCTGATACTCTATTTCTCGAATAAATGCTTTAGGAAATGGTGTTCCAACAATTTGTCCCATATTGCTCATCGCTTGACCTAGATGATCAAATATCCACTGTGGCCCCACCTTATTACAGACATTTTGAAACGAAAAATATACGGATTTGTACGTTTGGGGTCGCATTTTGTGGCTACAATGTGGAGCAACGTAAGCAGAACCATACCATGTTATTTTGCCAATTCGAGAACTTTTAAAGAAATGTGAGACTCGTGATTATCCACAATTTTTCTTGCGTCATTCAGCCAGTATGTTTGGGATCATTGACAGCTACCGTTCCAGAAGGTGTGCCATTAAACATATACCCTGCAACCCTAACACTGGGCAAAACCATGAAAAGTTGAATGAAATTTCAATTGCATTTACAGCACAGCATATCGTAGCGACGGTTCCCCGTTCCTGGGAATTTGTTTGTCCCACTTGCTTTGTTCCCTTGGAGTTTAGTTGGTTTGTGGGTTGTTGGCATTGCAGTCTAACCTATGTTTCATATTTCATGAGGACCGAAGCTATATCTGCTTCATACTTGTTACGAATTATCCATAAACTGCCTCACTGTCTCGCATTTAAACGCATACGAACAAGCCATACTTGTAGCCTAGGGTTGTCGAATTGATATTTCCTTATTACGAGTCACAAATCCTCTGAACCAATCATATCCCGCAATTTTCGTTTCATCCCATTTTTTTAGGATACTCTTTGTTATTTTTTCACAGCAATTGTATAGGCTAGTTCCCTAACTTGCACTGTTCCCAATGTAAGATGTAATTGTGCTGCGTTTTTCCATACTGAACTAGCATAGTTTCTTCTTCCTTGCTGAATAAATGACTCGCATGATAATTTGGCTCACATTTAATTTGCGAATTTACCTCCTTGTTTTGTTTATACTGGTTCAAGTTATTTTCTCTATCGCATATTTTTCTCCAGTTTTCCTAAGACCCTTATTTTCTTCTGCCACTTCTTTTACAGCTTTCTCTAATATATCAGGAGTTCGGTGTTTAATCCCATATGTTGATTTGTAATGAAAAGGCATCTGAAATTAAATATAATTGTATCTAGTATCCTGGTGTATCTCAGCAATAAAATGAAAATACAAATCGAATCTGAAATGAAACATCAGAATAAAAATAAAAATCCCGAGCAGCGAGTAGCTGATGAACAAGATAATAAAAACTGCCATTATTTGAGGTAAATAATAATAAAATTAAATCCTTTATTTGTTCATATATACAAAGAAAATGTTTAGCATTGTAAAGGTGCGCTGAAAATAGATAAAACCTAAGTACATCCTAAAAAAATAATAAAAAACAGATTAAAACTTGCATGTTAAGACAATACACAATGAAATCAAGTTAACATATCACAAACCAAAACTTCCCCTCTCAGACGCGACAGCAATTGTAAAATTTCTTAAGCGTGTGTGGACATCCCAAAAATTAACTCCCTGACACTTTGTATCTAATTGAAGGGCTCGGTGCAAAAACCATTCAACTCTAATTTTTGTCAATTTTTAATAACTGTCATTAACTTATAAAGTCGCTTATTCCGCCTGCATCGTTTGGTACAAGAATCAGTCAAATCCAAAGAGTACTTACAGAGAAATATAGCTTGAGGAGTTGACTGACCCATATTTCGGTGCAAGAATCGGCTATCTCCAGGAGATGGCCGTTTTTGCTCTGAAAATATTGACAACGTCGGCAACATTGTGGAAACTCGATAATTTACCAGTCTATCCCTGTCGTTTGAACGATAGCCACGGGAGAGTGCGATGCAATAGTAAAACGCTAGTCAACAATGGATGATTTTAGTGATATAAGTAGTTCAGGAGTGAGGAACATCCATTTGCCGACTCGGGCAGTGAGTATATACTATCAGACCCTGATGTGCCGGGTCTCAGCCGTGTACATGACAAACTTTTGCTGACAAAAACAATACAACCGAGAGATTCCTCTACATGTTAAAAAACACTACATTATTAAAAATATTATATTAAAAGAGCCACTTTTGTTAAAATAGGGAATTTGTTTAAGAGCAGACACCTTAATTTACACACCAAACTAAGACTGCTTAAATGTTATGTCTCGTCTGTGCTCCTGTATGGTGCCGAGCTTGGACGTTGACAGAAGCGTCCACAAGGAAAATTGAAGCATTTGAGATGTGGCTATACAGAAGAATTCTTAGAATTTCTTGGATTGATCACGTTTCCAACAAGTCAGTTCTGGAAATGCTTCAAAAAGAGCCCGAAATAATAGACATAATTAAAACAAGAAAGTTAGAATATTTCTGCCACATAATGAGAAACCAAAAAAGATATGGTTTGCTTCAGTTGATACTCCAGGGAAAGGTTTCTGGCAGAAGAGGACCTGGAAGGCGCAGAATCTCCTGGTTGAAAAACCTTAGAACTTGGTTTTCCCTGTCAACACGAGGACTGTTTAGAACAGCAGTCAGTAAGGTTCAAATTGCCTTGCTTGTCGCCAACATCCGAAACGGATACGCACATTCAGAAGAAGATTTTTTTCTTTTCTTTTTCTTTGGGGCAAAAAAACGGGCAACTCCAATAACTTCGATTTGACAACTCTTAACTTCCTAAAAGGAAATACTTCATCTGGGATGGGCAACCGCGCTCCAGACGATGCAGTGGATCGATTAAATAAATTTCACGTTGAGAAAAGAAATCGCATGGCTGTCAGTTTTTTGTATATGTCAACGCCTCTATTTTTATTTCTAATATTCCACATGCATGATGTTTTGCAACATTTATGGCTCTATCGTTTGCACTCCGTTTTGCATCTTTAATGGCTTAGTCCGACTTATTCGTATGCATCTTGAAATTTTTTTTATAAATCGTCTGATCTACTACCTCCTATACTGCTTACATAGAGCATTCAGAAAATGCAGATGCTCCCTCAGAGACTCATCAAACCAAGCAAGTTTGGTTGGTTGGTGCGTACTTTAAGTATCTCTGTGCTACCGCAATCACACGTCAGTCTCGGTCCTGAAGGCCTACATTCACTTCTTGGAGTGCCATCCTTTTCGCAAAAACTTCGAATCCAGTACACCACTCGGCCACACTTCTCTTTGCCATGCTTTTTTAAAGTTATGCTGGTTAATTACAACTTTCATTGAAGTGTATATTTAAGTCCTCTTTGAGTGGAGTTTTACCACTTTCAGATCTTTTGGTTTAGTATCACGGTGTAATCTTAATTTGGGATGAATTTAATGACATCTGCTCCACTGTTTAGACTTACTAAAAAACGTCTACTCTTGTTTCTTATTTGCTATTGCCATGCGTCCATCCATTTGGTTTGGTTTTAGTGTAGGTAATTTATTGTGATTTTACTTTTAAATTGCCCATTTTATTGTAATGTATTTAATGTTTTTACCAGATGACTTGTTTAAATATATTTTGTGTCAGCATTTGCCTTCACTTTACTAGAGATATATGTCGAGGATTTCTTCTTGATGTAATTTGACAGTTGGTTAAAATCCTATTGCACGTAAGCAAAAGCTCTGTCTTGTGTCTGAATTTTACTCGAAAGATCGTTTATGGTTGTTCACTCATTTTGCACAACTAAATATGTATATATCTATCTGTTACTGTCAGTAAGTTCTTTTTTTTTTTATATCCCGTCGTTTTAGGTCAAGCATCAACATACTATTCATTTTAGAAGTATAATAAAAATGCTTTATTTTAAGACTGACAATGGCAGGACCGGCTCGTTGGTCTCTGGGTAAGATTACCGGTTCTTTAGTATGTGATTTGAAAAAAAAAGAAAGTGAGAATATAAATGGACTTCTTAAGGAGGGTAACACTGAATAAATTCCTGTTTTTCTAGTTTTTTTGGTAAATCGTAATTGACAGGCTTATGTACAGGATAGCCGAAATGACGCCGTCGAAACACCACACCAGCAAGTAACGAACTTATTTATGGGTTTTTTAAATGAACTAACGAACCCATTGTGATATCAGCCCAAGGATACGTTTTTATGTTCATGGTTGATATGTTCAGTTCTAAAATATAATGTCACCATTATAGTAATTTTTATATTACATGAACATAAGGTAATGGATTTCCCATATATTTTGCCACCTACCTACATTGTTTGTTCTAATAGATATTTAACAATTTGTAGGGATTTTCACTCGGATTTTCATAAACCGCCAACATTTATTCTCAGAACAAATAAATGAAAACCGCAAAGCTGTCAAAACATATCTTTTGTTTTTTTTTAATAGATGGCTGTAATATGGTTCATTTATCCGATGGCCTATTTGGCGCAGTTTTTGCCATTTTTCTGGGCTGGTTTTAAAGATACAGGTATCAAACCTGCTACATTCACAACGAGTAATGAACGGACTATCCGATAAATGAACAATAAAACAAGTTGATACGAGTTTGTGGATATACTCTTTTATGTTCTGATTAAAACCCTACAAATTTTTTTTTGGTATTTTTTGATATTCCTTATAATAAACATTCTAAGTTCAGGGTGAACGTATTTAGTAAACAATCGTAAAATTAAAAAACATTCACGAATATTTAATAATAAAATATGGTAATGTTCTTTAAAAATAAATGTTTGTGTTCAATAGCTACTTTAAGAAAATATTGATTGACATAGCAACTTAACATTTGAAAACACCATTCTTCGCATTAGCTCTTTAGCAAAGTATTCTGCCGAGCCGAAAGAAAATTATTAGCAATCATTTTACTCACGTGGTCCGTCGCGTCGCTCTCTCAACGCTCCACTAACATATATCTTGCTAAGTATTAAATGAATCACATTATTCTTCAATGGAATAAACACTGCTTGATGACCGTCGATTTATTGTTGCCCGCTTAGCCTTGTGACGTAACGAGGGGGCGACCGGAAGCGCGAATGCGTCACGCTCCTATCGGCGGCAGCAAGATTTTGAAAAATTACATTTTTTATTTATTGTTGTAGGATTTTTGCATATATA
>JAEQML010049504.1:0-50607 GCA_016904865.1 Pissodes strobi | reverse complement strand
AGCAACTTTTTGAAAGCTTCATGGCTCGTGAAGATCCATTCGTTTTTAAGAAAGTTCATGAAGTTTTAAACTTATCTGTCATTTTCAATATCCCTAGACTATTTAAATGTGTGTATTTTTTATGGAGTGGGTTCTTTTTCTCTATTTTAGTTTTTAATTCACTGTGGAAAGCTACTCTGTGCCTTGCTATTATTTTTCAAGTTTTGTATGGTTTCATCCAAACAGTCATACATTATTTTATCGAACATGTCTCTACAATCACTTATATCTTCAGGAAACTTTAAAAGCGACCGGTCAGCCATAGCAATTCTGTTACGAAGCTCTAGAAAATCACCACGTTACATTTTGCGAAGCTTTATTAAAGCTGTTCTTATGGTGATGCGTGTTTTAATGCTGCCGAGATTTAAATATCGATTATTTAGTGATTTTAATACTGCCGCCGAAATTTTTATTTATCCGAATTCTGGTTGCCTGAATTTCAATATTCGATATTGTATAGAAGATTTATAAATTTTATCAAAAGCGGTTCGTGACTTTTGGGTCTCCGCACCGGTCAACAATGGTCACTGTGGCTTTTGACATAAATAGTAAATAGTGACGTACCGTCTCTTTTTACGCCATATAGCCTTTAATTCGGAATATTTGCAATAAAAACAGAAACATTAATAATTTCTTACGTTTTTGATTGGAAACTGAGTAAAGATTAATAAAAAATTACAAAAAATAAGATGGTCGAGACGAAATCTGGTCAATCCGGGACGTAGTGAATGCAGAAAACGGGATTCCACATCATTTTACTTTAGTACGTTTGTCATAAAATTTATATTTAGTACATCCTAAACTCGATCGTAACAATTGATTTATTGGCGAATCATGGATTAAAAAATGGGCCGACAAAGTTTAGGGCAAAACTACAGTAAGACATACACATTTGTTTATTTTTCGTCTTCTTAGGCAACATGGTAGACATATAAATACTGCCGTAATAAATACATAAATAAGTATTACCAATAATATCATGCAACTTCGTCATAATGATTTGTGTGATTTGTTTGCTGTTTTTTTTATTTTGTAGTATTTTGTACCTGCATAGAAATATATAAATAATCTGCAGGACTAAATTTGAGTGTCTACCTATTTAAAAAGCTTTATATTAATTATTTTTTATAAATTAAGCGGTCAGTCTCTTAATAAAGAAAATGTAAGAATTGATTAAAAATCATCAGCTTCTTGGAGAAGGCGAAAAAGATCTTTTCGATCGAATTAAGTCCGAGTGACAATAAACGTTCATTTTTCATTGAACTTCTGCTGTAAGTTTTAATACGATTCAAACAAGATAAATCTCTCTTAGCCGAGGTACGGTACTTGTTACTGGTATTGTAGCAATCAAAACATACAACTCAAAGCCTCGGGGATTATTTCTTCAAGACGATTGCTCTCAAGAGATTTTATTACTGAGTGAATGTTTAAATTTTCAAATTGATCGTCTTGATAGATAATCTGTAGTTCGCTGATTAATTTAAGTTTGTTAGAAACGTTTTCGTAAAAGTTACTTAAATCAGTTAGGTACCAAATATGTTGAAACATTTTTACTGTATTTTTTAAATCAGGAAACAAGAAAAATGTAATTGTGATATATCTGCCAATCTTATTTTTATTTGTGTAAGAATGTTACCCTATTTTGCATAAAAATAATAAAAAACATCAATTATTTTACGTCGCGATGCCCGTCTAGTATCCTAAGAAGGCAGTATTCTTTTTCATACTATGAAATATAAAATGAAAGTTCGTTTGGCTGACTAATGGAAAAGGTTAGGTACTGATGCACTGGCAAAATAAATACGAGATTTTTGTGCCTGATGAAAAACTAAATTTAGCCGATGTGGACACAGTATGAGTAAACGGCCTTAAAACAGACGTAATTAAATCATATAGTGATGGCCGTTCTATCTTCACTCACACCATAAAAACCTAAAAACCTTTCTTTAATTTCGTGGCTTTTGTGAACATATCGAACTAGAGTAGCACACTGAGACGTTTCGGTCATGTCTGTTCTAATGCAACCGGTCAAAACGTTTGGACAAGCGTGAAAAAATGCTTCCCATTTTTTCCAAATGTTCTTAAATTTCTTTATCAAGTTTTATAAGTAAATTAAATGATTCATGGAAGTCATCAGCATTAAAACTACTTCTTCCTTACATATTTTTAAAAAGAACAAAGTGCATTTCCAAAGCATCTCGGAAATTTATAGATTTCATTTCTAGTTGCTTTAGAGACTAAGAAAACCACGCATTTACTCTTAATATTTCTTGCTTTTTAATACATGCCGACAAACTTTTTAGATCTGAAAATCCCTGCATACAGAAACATTATTTCTGCCTTTTGCAAGCAACATGCACGGCCAACAAAATAAACTTTCTATGACATAACCGAGGACATAACAATGGCTCATGGTGAGGTAAAAATCTGCCGGAGGTAAAATTGGGTACCACGCCCAAACTTTCACCTTTTTAAAAACACACCTAATGCAAACATATTTTGATGGCGCATTGTTGCTAAAATAGGTATAAAATTGTAACTAAAAAAATAGGGTGGATACTTCTAAATTATATATCTTATATTTTACTCAGATATAAAATATTGCTTTGCATGTTTTTTTTTTCATATTATATATTTTTTCTTCACTAAATAAAGTAATATTAACGTCCTATATTTCGAAAAATAAAAACTACTTATCTTAAAAACTATATCAAATACATATTATTGACCAAATCATACTAAATTTTGGTGTTCATAGCCGTTGAGAAAAAAAAGGCTAAGGTTGGGTTAAGTCTATAGTTTTTCATATACAAGATCCATTCTCTTATCCTTCAGGCTTGCAAATTTGTCAGTTATATATTCGTAAAACGGTGGCGTGTTTATTAATTCATTAAGGTTTTAACCCTTTTTAGGCAACAAAAACTTTCCACCGATACACTAGTACATGGAATTGTCATTATTAAGGAAAATAGTTTATATACTTCTCTGAAGATATTTTTATTTTCAGTAATATTTTTCATTAAAGTTTGTGGTTCAAGGTCTTTAAAATCTTCATTAGCCCTAATAAATTGTAGCTCAGAATACAGTTTTTGAGAATCCGCAAATATATTAGGGTAACTGTCTTTTAGGTTAGTTAATGCATCGGTAGGAAAGTTTTTGGAGTAAGATTTAAGTTTTGAAGTGTCTATTAAAGTGATAAGCTGATTTCTTTCTAAATCTCGAAAATGTGTGGAAATTTGTAATAAGATAGTGTCTAAAACTTCTTAATATAAAACTTTATATTTTTCAAAAGCTTGATCTTAAGTTAATGTGGATCTTGCCCGTCCCCCTCCTTGTTCAGTTGGAATTGGCATCCTTAACGCAGCTCCATCGAAAATCTGTTTAAAGGATTCATCATTTCGTTTCGTATTTAAGAGGGCCTGCGTAATTTTTATTTGAGAGATACAATAATTAGTATACAGTAATTTCTTTTGTAACACATCAAAAAATATAAAATAAAACATCGCTCAAGACTAAAACTAAAAGTGCAAATTCAAAGTCATTAAAATAATTTAAGAAGCCAGCACTCTGTCTAACAGAAATTTTTAAGTCCTTGAAACCATCAATTGAGCACCGTGAATTTTTTGCTTTACCCAATAAAATTCACGGCAAGCAATACAAGCTCTGTTTACATAAACTTCCGCAAAGCCATTTATAAATATCGTACCAGGAAGTTTGAAACGTTCGCGAAGAATCCCGAAGACCCACCCTTTTTTCGCTAAAAATTGCCTTTATTTTTGGCGTAGGTCCACTCCAAAATTTGCTGCATTTCCACTTCAAATCGTCGTGAGAAAAGGGTTTCAAGCAAAGACAAAACAATATCGTGAGAGGGATTCATTTCGACCCGAGTTTTAACCTATCCTACAATATTTAAATTAAAATACCTAGAGGTAGGCACAAGAAAACAAAACCGCAAAATCCACTAACGAGGACATAAAATAATTTTAATAAACAAAATCTCGGTAATAGATATGGCCTCGGATATGGCAATACTGCATTATTAAAATAAAAGAGAATCGGCAACCATACAAAACAACAGTATTAATTATTAGTTTTTAAACTGGAAAATTCCCCTCGACAAGCTAAAATCACAAACAAAACAAACCTCGCGGAATAAGGAATAAGCATCTGACGACCGGACACCTGAAACGACACTTGACCCTTCAAATTGACAATAAAACGTTGCAAAGTGCCCATAATACTATGAAATAAAGGATTGGAGTACCTATCTATTCTTTATTTTGATTGTTGGGTCTTAACTTAAAGAGTATTATAACACCATAAAACAATAAAATACTTTATTTATCAATCATTTCTGGCTTATTTTTTATCTTTTTAAAAATAGAATGATTTAAATAAAAAATTCTTGATCAAAAAAAAAAAAAAACGTCAACATGCAAGCTACTGCTAAAAATAATATCCATATAAGCACAAATTTGTGCGCCTCATACGACTATTAAAATTCGTTGATTTAAAGCTCCGTCTTGTGCAACTGAATGGGTGGGGAACATAGTCCCAGATAAACCCACACCAGATGCAAAAGATCGGCAAATTCCTCGTCGGCCAACTTTAACCTTGACGTGGCGGTTATACGCGGCCTGCACCAAATAATATGGGTATGATTATAGAATTGTTCTTCAAAATAAAAATAGTTGGTCTGCACCAATGATATGAAAACGTGTTTTGTTGTGGACTGGTTCAGGAAAAATAAAAATTTGCAATAGCCATTCACTTTCTTTTTTCGCAACAGGCGGTTATGGAAATCTTGTGTTATTATGGCTGCTCTGACTTTTTTACAGAAATTCCTTTAATACGCTTTAATATATACCGATTTAAGGTTATTTAAACATTGAAAATGCTTCTGTTATCCTAATATAGGGCCTCAAATTGTGAAAAAGTACATGCTACATTTGCCACATGATGTCATACGCGTGAGAGATCGTGTTAGTTTGTTTTTTAAACTTAAATTTGATCATAAGGTATCGGGATCAGTTCAAATGACTAAAATAAATTGGAACTAACTGAAACTAACCGAAAGTTGATTGAACGACTAGCCAAGAGTGACCAAAAGCACGAACTAACCAAAAACATTAAATTTCATTAAATCATATCGGAAACGATTCAAACGTCTAATATACATTAGAACTAGCAAAAAGTAACCGAAAGTTGATTGAATAACTAACCAAAACTAACCAAAAGCAAATAAAAGCACCAAAACGGGCTAAAATGTATTGAAACAGATTCAAAATATTAAAGTAAGTTAAAACTAACTCAAATTAACCGAATATTGGCGACTAACCTAAACTAACCAAACACATTCAAATTGGTTATAACGTATCGGAACTGGTTCAAATGACTAAATAATTTAAAACTAATTGAAATGAGGTGAAAATTGATTGAACGACTAACCAAAAGTATCCAAAAGTACCAAAAAGGGCTAAAACGTATCGGCACAGATTAAAAATATTAAAATAAATTAAATTTAACCGAAGTCTGGAGACTAACTTAATTTGACCAAAAACATTTAAACTGGTTATAACGCATCGCAACCCATTCAAATAACGAAAATAAATTGGAACTAACCGAAAGTTGGTAGAACGACTAACCAAAAGTAATCTAAAGCACTAAAACGGGCTAAAACGTATCGAAACAGGTTACAAACATTAAAATAAGTTAAAACTAACCAAAACCAGCAAAATTTTAAGGACTAACCAAAACTAACCAAATCAATAATTTTGATTAAAATATATAGGAACCACTTCAAACCACTAATATAAATTGGAACTAGCTAGAAATAACCGAAACTTGACTGAATAACTAACTAAAACTAACCAAAAGCAAATAAAAGCACCAAAACGGGCTAAAATGTATCGGTACAGATTCAGAATATTAAAGTAAGTTAAAACTATCCCAAATTGACCGAATAAGAGCGACTAACCTAAACTAACCAAAAGCATTAAAATTGGTTATAACATATCGGCACTGGTTGAAATGACTAAAATAATTAAAACTAACTGAAATCAACCGAAAATTGATTGAAAGACTAACCAAAATTAACCAAAAGTATTCAAAAGCACCAAAAAAGGTTAAAACGCATCGGCACATATTAAAAATATTAAGGTAAGTTGAATTTAACCGAAGTCTGGCGACTAACTGAAATTGACCAAAAACTTTTAAACTGGTTATAATGCATCGCAACCGGTTCAAATGACGAAAATAAATTGGAACTAACTGAAAGTAACCGTAAGTTGATTGAGTGACCAACCAAAACTAACCAAAAAAACTAAAATTGGAAATAACGTACGGAGCCGGTTCAAATGATTAAAATAAATTAAATCTAACTGAAATTATCCGCATCTTGGTTAAACGACTAATCAAAACTAACCAAAAGTAACTAAAAGCACCGGAAAAGGCTAATTTTCAGTTAGTTTTAATTTATTTTAGCCATTTGAACCAGTTCCGATACGTTATACCCAATTTTAGTGTTTTTGGTTAGTCACCAAAATTCGATTAATTTGTATTAGTTTTATCTTACTTCCATAGTTTTAATCTATTTCGAAACGTTTTAGCCCGTTTCGGTGCTTTTAGTTACTTTTTGGTAGTTTTTGTTAGTCATACAATCAACGTTCGGATACTTTCAGCCAGTTCTAATTTTCTTTTGGTCAATTGAACAGGTTTCGATACGTTATAACCAATTTTAAACGTTTTTGTTTAATTTTAGTTAGTCGTCAAAATTCGGTTAATTTGGGTTAGTTACTAATTTTAATACCTTTAATTAGTTCCGATACGTTTTTGTCCTTTTTGGTGTTTATGCTTGCTTTTGATTAGTTTTGGGTAGTCATTCAATCAGTTTTCGGATAGTTTTAGTTAATTTTAATTTATTTCAGTCATTCGAACCGGATCCGATACATCATAACCAATTTTAATATTTTGGTTAATTTTAGTTAGTCGCCAAAATTCGGTTAATTAAAGTTAGTTTCAACTTACCTTAATATTTTTATTTTTAATATGTTCCGATATGTTTTAGCCCTTTCTGGTTAGTCTTGGTTAGTCGTTCAATCAGCTGTCAGTTAATTTCAGTTAGTTTTAATTTATTTTAATCATTTTAACCAGTTCCGATACGTTATAAACAATTTTAGTGGTTTCGGTTATTTTTGGTTAGTCACCAAAATTCGGTTAATCTGGATTAGTTTTAATATTTTTAATCTATTTCGATACGTTTTAGCCCGATTTGATGCTTTTACTTTCGTTTGGTTAGTCAACTTTGGTAAAATTCAGTTAGTTCCAATTTTTTTTCAGTCATTTTAACCGGTACCGAGACGTTATAAGCATTTTTAATGTTTTTGGTTAATTTTGGTTAGTCATCAAAATCGGTTAATTTGGATTAATTTGAACTTACTTCAATGTTTTAAATCTATTTCGATGCGTTTTAGCCCGTTTTGGTTAGTTTGGGTTAGTCGTTCAATAAACTTTCGGTTATTTTCAGTTAGTTCCAATTTATTTTAGCCATTTGAACCGATTCCTATACGTTTTAATCAAATTTAGGTTTAAATAAACAAACTAATACGATCTCTCACACGTATGACGTCATGAATGTCGCAAATGTGCCATGCACTTTTTCACGATTTTAGGCCCTATACTAGGAAAACAGAAATATTTTTAATGTTAAAATGCATTTTTAGATTGTCAGACATGCAGAATTGATTGGTTAAAACAAAAATTCCGATATCATAATAATAAAAAAATTTCCCGTATGTGGCCAATATTCTGGCGGACGCTGTATAACATTAGTTGGATTTAAAAAAGATTTAACTACAACCTTGTATCTGCCAGTTTTCAGATTTAATTGAATTTCGTGCTCATTCGATTTTAAAATATGCAATAATTTTGGAAATAAGTGTGCTGGAATGTGCATTAAACAATATTTTTTATGCATACCTTTCAAAATCGTGGGATAATTTAAATAATGATTTATCGCCACTGCTTCTAGTAGAACAATTCAAATAAAGGCACCCGGCATTTTTAACAAAAATGAAATAAAGATTAATTATTTTTCGTAACCTCTCGGACTAGCCAAAAGACTCGCGTGGCTCGCGTTTAGAATCACACTAGAGCTTGCCCTGACTATTTCTCGGGATGGCTGGCCATCCCAAGGAGGCGGAGCTTTAAACGAATTCTTGTTTCATGCGTTAGGCGGGAGGTTTCGCATCTGGTGTGGGTTTATCTGGGACATAGTACTATACCGGCACTGCATGACGCGTATGAAGCAAAAATGTCTGGGCTTTTTCAACACCTGCGGAACGACGTGAAAGTGCAGAATATACTGAAAGATTCAAACAAACTTTCCACGAACGCCATCCCATGCACGACTTGGTCCCGATAGATTACTACAGCTACCTATGTTATGCGGTCTGGCAACCATTATCGTTTAAAAGATAATATTTTATTATTTATTTGATTGTATTTTTATAATTTTATAATTGGAAATTAGTCAAAAAAACATTTTATATTTATAATATTTATATAAACATTACTTGAAAATTTCAGATTATATTGTAATTTTTACATGTGAGACCCAGCCTCAGTTGCTCTATGCGACGAGCCGTCACTGTGACATAACTTCCACCTAACTGTTGGTGAGTATTATACCACTCATATTTTGACGATTGCGAAAAGCTTTGCCCATGTTTTTGTCAGGCTTAAGAATTTAAGAACTGGCTGAAGATAACCGTGAATTAAAATTTCTTTTCGAACACCTTCACTAACTCTAATAAATGACGTTTCCAACAAAAAGCAAATTATATCATGACTGAGGTTATTCATTTTGCCTTTGTCTAACATTAGAACAAAAAAAGAATAAGCAAAACTAGAATTAAAATAAAGAGGTCGGTACTTATCTGCACTTATCCCCTTCTTAACCAATAAACACAAGTAACTGAAAAGAACACAACCCTATAACGTTTTAAAGATAGCTCTTGACAAACCAAACATCGCACCGGCAAAACGCGAATGGTAATAATATAATAATAAAGATCAGCTGATTTTTATATTTGTCGTTTTGTTTCTAAAGTGCGCGAAAAAAGACGCTTCTACAGCCCGCTGTTAATTACACATTTAGAACTAACTTTCAATATTACCGATTTGTTGACAAATATCTAGCCACTATTAAGAAAATAAAGTATAGGTTCCCATATCAGTTACCTCACTCTCCGTCGGGCGCTTGATCTTTCGAGTTCAAACGCATACCGCGCAAACCTGTTTTTGATCGTAAGGGTGCGTATCCACCAAGCACGCAAAATGTTTGCGATTGTTTGTAAATATTTGTTTGGTGAAGACGTATATCACGCGCATTAGCAAACGTTTGCAATCATTTGGTCGTGTTCCGAGCGGTGTCGCTAGATCAAAAGGATTTGTTGTTTGTGTGTGCGCATTGCTTTTTTGGGTACAGTTGTTTGCGAATAATTGGCTGGTGGAGACGAATGGCAACAATAGAACTGCAAACAGTTACACACGTTTGCAAACGTTTGCTCGCAATGATTTTTTGGTGTATACGCACTGATACCAGTATGCCCGCGCCGGCGGTGAAGGGGGCACACTATTTTGAACTTTTAATGGAGTGTGGTAACCATTATGTGTATTCTTTTAACCGTGGTCTTGCTCTGGGGACAGAACTAACGATTCATGAGTGGTTTTAAAGTGGATAATCCCCCTACAGATTAGTGGTTTTTTATATGTCATGCATTGGTCGCTTCGCTATATACATTTGTGCATATTTCGTTAGTACATTCCACTAATATTTCACTTTTTTTTCAGTCCACTTGCCCCCAATGGGCACTGCAAGTAGGAAACGGCGAGGGGGAAAGATACCGATTGACTCTTTTCTTAAAGATGTTTAGACTGTAGCCAACAGGGAACAATTCGGTTGGTAAGGAGTTCCAGATGCTTGTCACACGCCAGAAGAAAGAATTTTGGTAGAGGCTGATTCTGGGTGTGCTTTGTTGAAGAGCATATGGATGAGCGCTTCTAGCTTGTCGTGTGAAACGAACAAAGCTGGCACTGGGGGAAATCGGAGTTGTCAGTTCGGTCGAACACCTTCCGTGATAATATCGGTAAAAAAGGGGGAGATCACCCACCATCTGCCTATGTTCCAAGGTGTGAAGGGAACGAGTTAGTGTTTCGTCGTTAATAAGTCTAACAGCTCGGTTCTGGATCGAGTCCAAGAGCACCAGAGTATGTTTGGGAGCAGAACTCCAAATGTGAGAGCAATACTCCAGAGTATAGGTCTGATTTGCGTTTTATAGAGTGTAAGCAGCTGATGGGGGCTGAAGTATTTTTTGGCACGGAAAAGTACACCCAGTACCCATGAAAAGTTAGTGCTTGCGGTTATTCCAAGCAGCGAAAGATTGAAGGATGGAGAAATGATTTCCCCCTCCATGATGATGTCAAGGTAGTTTTCCTTAGTTTTTCTCCGGGAGAACACAGCAGTCTGTGTTTTTTGTGGCATTGAAAGTTACAAGATTGTTGGATCACCACTCAACAATGGTGTTTAAGTCTCGATTGATTGAGTCAGCCTGTTGTCTTCTTAGTTGTCCTAGAGTGGCCGATGATAATGGTTTGTCAGAAGAAAAGGATGATACAAGACTGCTATCGTCTGCATAGCTATAAATGTGGTTTTCAGTAAGCTTTGGTAGGTCATTTATGTGCAGCAGTAACAAAGTTGAAGACAAAATCGAACCTTGCGGAACAACAGCATTGATGGCAAATGCCTCAGCCAATACACCATCGATAGCGAACTGAATACTTCTTTTATCCAAAAAACTAGACAATATATGTAGAACCGGTGGAAAGACATAAGCTAAGAGTTTGTCCAGGAGTAATTGGTGCCACACCCGGTCGAAGGCTTTGGAGATGTCAAGAGCAACGACTCTCCGTGTTTTTCTAGGGTTGAATTCCAGATGTGTTTTACATCTCCTGTTGAGCGCTTCGCTCTAAATCCATATTGCCTATCAGATATTATGTTGTTCTGTTCAAGATATTTAAAGATCTCGGTGTTAATGACTTTTCCATTACCTTGGCCACTACTGGGGTTAAAGATATTGGACGGTAGTTTCTCCCAGTATTTTTCTTTCCCGTCTAAGGTACAGGTTGCACTCTAGCGCGCTTCCAGAGGGCTGGGAAAATACCTCTATTGTAGCATAAGGTATATAGTTTGGTTAGAATAGGTGTCAGCTCCAGTGCGCACTGTTTGAGAGTCCTGCGGCCTTTGAGGAGTCAAGACGACGAAGTAACCCTCTTATCTTTTTTTGCTTGCAAACGATTTCTGACATTGTTGTGGCGATCCTAGGCAACATTGGTGGAGTCTTTCCTTGTGCATCAAGGGTCGAATTTCGTGCAAACATTGAGGCAAACAAGTCTGCCATTTCCTTTGCAGTCACTGCAACGGAATTGTCTTCGCGCAATAGTGGTGGAAAACGTGATGATGGAAAGTTTTTCCTAATGACCTTTGCAAACCCCAAAATGATTTTGAGCCGTTCGGACAGTTCAAAAGCTTCTCGGGGACTCCCTAATCAAATCAGGTTTGGATTGATCAATAATTAGTTTGCATCTATTTCGTGCATCCAGAAAAGCTCGGCGCGAAACAACCGAAGGGTTGGTGCGATGCGTTTGCTCCTTTTTGGAACCGAAGTCACGAAGTTTACTCCAGTTTGCATGTTTATAGTGCCACACTTTGCGAGGAAACGCTTTAGAGGACGGTGGAGTTGGACAGGTGGACAAAGCTGATATAAACATGTGGTGATCAGAGTTACCCAGCGGTGATGTAATGTTTTATAAGAGTTTGGGGATGTTGTTAGGAACAAATCCAGTAAGTAAGCCTGATGGTTTTCAACGTCAGGTATCCGTGTTGGCTTGTCCACAAGTTGAGCCAGGTGATTGCAATAGCCTCAGCTTCTCTGCCCATATCATCCGTTCGGGAAGAAAACTTTAGCCAAGGTATGTTGTGAATATTAAAGTCCCCCACGAATGTTATTACAGCATCTGGGTGGGTGGTTTGAAGTTTGTCGAACGTTAGTGAGAGATAGGAGAATAGTTGTTTATAATTGGGTTCATTTGGAGAAAGATAAATGATGCAGATAAATTTAGTGGCATCCTTTAGTGACAGAAGAAGATCAAAATTCCAATGTCCAAACTCTTTTCTCGGTGACATGAGAGGTTACTGCGGACGTAAGCGATAACTTCATTAATTCATGGTGTATAAACCGGGATATAGATCGTCTACTTTTTTAGTAAGGTTGCAAGATTTTGGGCCAGCTGTAAGAAACACTGTTTCATTTCATCCTGTATTTATGACAATAAGCTTTGCGCCATCTGTGTAATATAAAATAAAATACCAAACTAAAATATATTGAACTATTATTAATTATTATGAAATGTATTTTGATGTCGTATACTTTTTCTAAAGAATTTTTAAGGGTAGGCTCGCCTACCCTGCCTACTCCGACGAGCCGCCGCTGGGGTTTATTGACACAAAAATGACTATCCAGATAAAGTCTCTACAAGAATAAGTGAAAATATCCCAATAGGTGGCCAGATAACATTAAAATATAATTAATAACAGATTTTTCCCTTTCACTACATAGATAATTTAAATGTAAATATTTTAGCATAATTTGCCAGCTAGTATGTTCCAATCAACAGCCTCAGGCGAGGCCTCAGGGCTATTACATTTAATTTGAATTAAATTTAAAAAATATTTATCAATTGGATGCGATGAAATCGAAAAAAATATATAATTGTTATTGATAAACTGAACCCACGTGCAAGAGCAAGGGTTAAATAATATAATTATTAAAGTTGTAATTTTAGATAAATTAAATTTTAAATTTTATTTATATATAAACTCATTCATAAATTCAAGTTATGTCTTCCTATTTCGAGAAAATACGATGCAATAAAAGTATTATACATATTTTACCTCCGTTTTAATCCGATCGTAAATTGTTTCTATGTTAATTCCCTCCGCGACTTTACTACCATTAATAAAACTTTGTTATGAGGGCGTTGATCAAACCCATGCAGTAATTATTATTTGGGATCCGTATATATACACTTTAAAGTATAGTTTTTACTGCTTCGAGATTAATGTAGTCTGGATTTGTCGACGGCTTTATTGGACCCTATGCCGTAATTAAGCCAATATCTTAAGTTTCTAGGAGTTGTTTAAGTGTTACATCAATCAAGGGGAATGACTTTGTCTTGAGAAGGAAAGTCAAAGCGACGAGTAAAAAATAGGGTATAGATGGAATTATAGCTAGAATACGTAAAATAACATTGTGCAGCTATTACAACATACAATTTGATTCCGAAATTAGAGGGCTTCTTCAATAATAAATTTATCATTGGAAGCGACTACAAATACTAGACATCTAATGTAGGGTTCATGACTGAAAACACCAAAAGATATAATTATTTAAAGCAATTAAGTCAACCAATTTACAGCAAATCTCTACTGGCCAGCCAATATATTGGCCGTCAGATAGAAGCAAAATTGACAGATTTCTGCGTCACGCAAGGTATTGACATAAAAGAAAATGTAAAGCCGAATCATGCTTTGACTTATCATCTGACCACTAACCGCTAATAGTAACAATCTATTTAGAAATCTTAAGCAAAGAAAAGCAACTCTCACTGCATAATAATAAGATTCACTGATGGCCATTTAGAGAAAAGCTCGATAGCCTGATTTCTGTAAATCTCTCGCTTTACCTACAAGGCGTGTTTTAACGAAAGCTATGGCATTATCTACGTGGTCGTTTGAGTTAGCATTGAGTAACATGAGCGCATCTAAAAATATTTGCAATTTTTCGTGAGAGCAATCAAACGTGGGGAACTATTTTACTTCCTAGGTTAAAAAGTTCTAAATTTGTTAAAGGTATGATTTTGTTTCGTTCGTTTCCTCTTCATCGTCTGAAGATATAAAGAGCTCGTCTACAACTCGGGTATCAATTATGTCTATAGAATTTATCGGCATCTTATAATTAACTCCTAATAACTGAAATGCTCGAACTACTAATGGCTAAATAAATATTCTTTGTTTCTTGTTTTTTAGCAGTGTCTAATTGATCCCAAATACCCCTGATATAGCTGGCTGTTTGGTTAAATGACTCTACTAAGTTGTCCCTAATTTAATTTCTTACCTTTTCATTCTTTGGTACTCGTTCTTGCTTCTCGACTCCTCGCCGCGCCGGTCTAACGTAAAAGAAAGAACCCGAAACAAATTTCAACACTTTGACCCTGAAACATTGCTGCCAACTTAACTTAGTTGAAATAGCGAGTCCGAACGCATCCACATTACAGCTCGGTCAATCGAACTTCTGCTCCAAACCACATTCGCCAAGCAGCAAGTAAATACGCCTTAAAAGAAACCGTTACTTGGGAACGTCGATTCTTGAACCTGTCTAACCTGTCAAAATCATATGGTGTGTCTGTCTTACTGTCACTCATAAGTGAATGGCACTTTGACACTTAAGAAATGCAAACACGAAATTTCTTCGAAAGATGAATAAAACAAAAGAAAACTATACACCAAAACACAATTAGATAAACTAATTATTTGAGGTAGGTACTGCTAACAATTGATTTAAAGTAATAAACACACGCAAGGTTACATTTTGTCGAACAAATTGTTAAGTTTTTATTAACTTTTAGATCGGAGAAAAGCTTGTGAGCATTTTCCCGAGTAATAAAAAGAAAACTCAAGTATTAAATCAATGAAGTCAATAGCCTAGCAAAATGGATTGCACAACGAGAACTTTTAAAAGAGGTTTCCGAACCTAGTCGAGTACCTACAGCTCAGAAAGGGATAAAAACAAAACCAGGTGTTATCGTCATATCCTAAGCATCTAGTACATCATAAATGAAAATATATAAAAGTGTATTCAATAACCTTCAAGACAAAACAAAGTAATGTACTTCATACACTGTACCTATATTGAAGTAATCCAAACTAAATTGTGTTGTGTAGATAAAAAATAAATATAAACTAAGCAAAGCAGTAGCATCTGTTCATGCCAAAATTTGAAAATGCTACAGCATATCCATGAGTCCTAGTTTTAGTGGTTGTTTTACTGGCTATGATCCCATCTCTTTACATGGCTATCCTGCCTGTGCGAATTTTCAAAGTTAAGTTAAAGTGAGTTAAGATAAAGTGCGTTCGTCATCAGTTACCTACGTGTTCCCAAAAAGTTAATTTGATGAAATGGGCAACTCTAAATCTAATCCTTAAAGCTGAGTTGAATCATAGAAACATCAATTATGGCCTTAGCAAAAACATACAACATGCAGCGTGATATGCGATCCCCGACAGTGTTGCACCTCCAAAAGGCAACGACGCCGACGCGCGACGTGTCAAGCATAATTACGTAAAAAAGAAAAGACGGCTGTGAAAAAATTGGAAATAATCAGGGACGAAGCAAAGCAGCTTATCAAAGCAATAAAAAGCTGAAAGACCAAATCTTGGAAGAACAAAATCAGGATATTCAAGAATAGATAGAAAGCCTAACACCAACTGAGGCCACGGATTATTCGCTCTGGAAAGCCGCCGCAAGGAAGCTCAAAAGACTCCAACAACTAACCCACCCATTAAAAATTACGACAGGAATTGGGCCAGAAATGATAAAGAACAAGCTTAGGTTTTCTCTAAACACCTTAAAACGGTATGTAAGCACTTTCCTTCTGCATTTTAAGTAGATGACGAAAACGAAATTACCGACTTCCTAAACTTACCATTCCAAATGAATCTGCCCCATAAAGAAATTACGGATTAATAAGCTAAGCAAACCATAATGAAAGAAATCAACATTAAGCACCGGAATTTTATCTGATCTCTGTCACGAATTTTCAACAACTCCGAAAAAGTGCATAAAACTAATAAATTAATTATATCATTCAATGCAATATTATCTATAAATTACTCCCCTAAAACTTGGAAAGTGGCATATATCATTATGATTTTCAAACACGGGAAAAAGGCAGAAGATGTCTTTTTGTACGGGCCTATAAGCCTGCTACCCATGTTTCCAAAGACGAAAAAGAATTTATCCTATTACATCAGTTAGGAATCCGTAACAAGTACGGCACAATAGTATATAGGCTGGTCAACCAAACAAACTAAAAGATATTGGTCGATATTCCTCGATATATCTCAAGCTTTTGACAAAGTTTAACATACTGGATTGCAAATAAAACTAAAGAGGTTTCTACCGTACCCTCGCTTTCAGTTACCAAAATCCTATCGGGCAGAAAACACTTCTTGGTGAAAAAAAAAACACTGAGATCAATCCTATATATTAAGGCGTTCCCCAAGGCAGCGGCCTCGGCCCAATAGTATACCTCATACATACAACAGAGTTCCCAACAACAAGACCCACAACAGTGATAACATATGTTGACGACACTGCTATTCTGGCATCCCACACTGATCCAAGGTCAGCCTTAAGAAACCTCGAAACAGACCTAAATAAAATTCGCAACTAGAATTAGTCTTGCGTTCTACTTGTTGCACTGTCTTTCTGAAAAAATGGTGTAAAATTTTGTTCCACGTAGTTTTAAAGATATAATTGATATAAAAGCATAAAATTATTGTCTTGAATGTACATGATGTGCTTGTACATCAAATGCCTTTCAGCATTGTTGGTAATTTTGTATTAACATGTGCCAATAGGACAGGAGTTACTGGAAGTACAATTTTTAGACTTCTTAGAGAAAAAAAGGATAAAAGTAGTTGACCATCCTAAAAAATCTACAGAGAGGAAGCTACTACATTATGATGAAGATGTGCAAAGTGTGTGCAAGGAAAGGTCACTCAATTTATTTTAACAAGGAGATGCAGGCAAAGTTTTAAGTGTTGTGAAAGAAGACGGGAACTTCCTCGAAATAAACAGAACCACGCTTTGAAAACTATTATTCAAAATTTTATGATTTTTACATGGCAAAAGTAAAATGGAAAATCGTATTAATCGACAGAGCAGAAAATATTGTATTAGAGAACACAGAAAGCACTGGCTTTCTGTATTCTCAATTCTTAAGCCCGTTCGGACGTATGGAACCCAACTGTGGGGAACTGCAAGTAACTCCAACATTAAAATTCTGTAAAACCAAATGTTTCACCATCTGGAATTTGGAATCTAGATGTGGTGAGAGGATGGCCTTGAAATACCAAGGCACCTAGGCCCCATTTGACTGACTCTCTGTGCGTCCTCCCTAGGTCAACCAATTCATCTAGGCCATCGCCCAGTCTAGTGGTTGTAAAAAGGCGGCGATTTTGCCCGAGGGGGCTGTTCTCTGAGAAAAGCGACGGTTGACCATCGTTCTCCCACAATGATTTCCCTTAGTTCCGAAACAGCGTCGCAATCGCAGAGCAGATGCTCTACTGTTTCGTCCTCCTGTTCACAGCCTCTGCATAGAGGTGTTTCGCATAGTCTCATTGTATAGAGATGTATTCTTAACTAGCAGTGCCCAGTCAGAATCTCCTATGAATCGTAGATTCTCCTCGCCATACCTATGCTATGCCTTTGTGCAGACTCATTGTGGAAACTTAGTAGCTCCCTAGAAAGTCAACAGTTGTTTGTTTCGTACTATCTTACCCTAAAGCCGCCATGGGTGATCTTTCTCATCATATGTATCAACGCCGCGATAGGTAGGTTTAAAGGACTCTCATAATGTTTGATCCGGCTGCCGTTCTAGCCAATTTATTCGCTAATTTCTTATATATCTTCACACTGTGCATGTCCTTTAACCCAGCACAGAGAAATTCTGTTTTTGCGGGCGGCATCGTCCAGTGAATGGTGGAATTCTAGTACTGACCTGGATGTAAGTTTATAACTTATCAGGGCCAGTAGTGCTAGCCTACTGTCCGTGTAGATTTTAAT
This sequence comes from Pissodes strobi, assembly GCA_016904865.1. NCBI lineage: Eukaryota > Metazoa > Arthropoda > Insecta > Coleoptera > Curculionidae > Pissodes > Pissodes strobi. The sequence continues at coordinate 32,602 of JAEQML010049504.1, read as the reverse complement.
AGTCTTGTCCTCAGTATCTCTGTGAACAATCTCTTTTGCGGCTATGCATATAGCAGCAAGTTCATACTGAACTATGCTTGCGTGTACCTCCATAGACCATTTGAGTTCAATTCGCAAGCTTTGGGAGTAAATTTCACAGCCTACTCCTTCCTGGGTTTTTGATGTTGCGCCTTATTATGTTCTCAATATAATGCGTAGGCTGAAACGACTACTACTTTCCGACCTCACTGCAGGACCCCCTTAAGTTCAGACTTAAACCACAAAGATAAATAAAGTCTAAATTTAAGATTTAGATACTTTTTAAAGGGGTTCACTCACTGAAGTATTCTACATGTCATTCTGTCCAGTAATTACCAACGCATATTGCCCAATGATCAGACTACACATCTCTAGGATTGAAATTTATATTTTTGTTGCTTGACGTATCCTGTCAAGCAACAAAAATATAAATTTTAGGTACATATTATAAAACAAACCAAAAAAGTTCGTGAAGTTATCAAAGGCCCTAACATTTTAATACATTTTTATTGAATTGTATTTCACTCCATATTCTATTATTTTTTCCAGTATCATTTCGGAGTCGAATCCAGTTGTATAATTTTGAGCTAGTTCTTGTTGGATATTTCAACCTCCTAGCCAAAGCCAACTCAACTAACCCAAGCTAACACAAATTTATTCCATTACAGACAGGTGCTGATGAAACAAAAAATGATGCTATTATAGCTTTATATACACGTGGGGTAATTTACAAGGTTATCAGAACATAAGTGAAATTCTCGTTTATTTCAGTAATTTGAGTCCCACAATAAGCTTCAAAGACAAAGAAAAGTAAACACGCTTTATGCGTGTTTGGATGCGGTTTCCTGTTCCTCCTTCCTTCAATTTGAGCGAATCTCGCCATAACCATTTATGTTACTAGCGTATTACAAGTCAAATTACCGCATTAATTATACAGTTGAAGAAGAATGCTCAATATATAGTGCCAATTTAATATGTCCTTATTTGTTTGATATCTCGTTAACAAATAAGGAAAATACATCAAGTAGAAAAATGTCTTGGTTGTCAGTGAACTATCATTGAGCATTTTGAAAACTCTTTGACAAATAATACAAAAACTTAGCAATATAAATTTAACACCTTATATATTTTTAATAAAATCGGTTGCATTCTTCGATGTCTATTGAGTCTTAAAATATTCCTTTAATCGGTTTACTTCGATGCAATACATTTATTTTCATAATTTAGGGACATTTGTCTCTTACTCTTTCTTAGCCTAAATAACAGAAACATGTTTTGAGTTCACCGTTTCTTCCCACACGCTGAGTACAGCGTGTTTTACGGAAGCGCTGATGATGATTTATTTTTTAACTCGATTTATATCGACTTATTTATGTCGTCTTATTTATGTTGACTTATTTATGTCGACTTATTTATGTCGACATATTTATGTCGACTTATTAATGTCGACCTATTTATGTCGACTTATTTATGTCGACATATTTATGTCGACATATTTATGTCGACTTATTTATGTCGGCATATTTATGTCGATTCGTTTTTAACAACTGATCACTGGTTAATCCCAACTAATGTCTACGTGCACTAAAGTGGCGAGCTTCGGACCTGCGCATTTGGCAGCAGCGCAGTGCTATCGTTCTAATATTTAACTAACCCGAGGTATGCCCGAAAACAAACAACTTTAAAAAATATCAGTCGGTCTTTTCAAGGAAGTGGTTTCGCTTCAAAGTAAAATAATGAATTCCAATAACGGAGATTTACACGATATGGAAGAGTTCCTTAGAGGCAATGGAGGCGTATAGGTACACCAAAGTCTAAGGCGTTACGAATGAGTGCGTGCTAAGTCATTGACAGTTGATATTTTAAAGTTGTTTTTTTGCATACCTTGGGTTAGTTTTGTTTGGTTGCACCCCCGGAGTGAGCGAAGCGAGCGGAGTACCATGGTGAAGTGAAATATTAGAACGATAACACTGCGATGCTGCCAAATGCGCAGGTCCCAAGCTGAGTGAGGATTAAGCAGTGAACAGCTGTTAAAAATCAGTCATAAATAAGTCGACATAAATAAGACTACATAAGTTAGTCGACATAACTAAGTAGACATAAATTGAGTTAAGAAAAATATATCATCATGGCAGTGGCGTAGCTAGAAATGTCGGCGCCGGGGGCATACCTATCCGCTGGCGCCTAAAACAAACCTATCTTTTGTGTAATACGCAAATTAGTCAAAAAATAATACACATCATAATATTAAACGTATATTTTTGAAGTGAAAACTTCTTTAGGCGCGTTTTGCGTTTTTTCTTGGGTATTGAATTCAGTAAAACCGTCACGCGTCACGATCGGAGCCATCACGCTCGTATATGTATGGCATGTTCCCGTATAGGTAGGGGGCTGAAATTTTCTTATTATTGCTAGGCTATTTAGCCTTGTCTGGCTAATGGTACTTCTTAAGTAAGAAACTCCAAAAAACACATACTTTTTTACGACCGAGATTATCGGAATTTTTGAAGTGAAAACTTCTTTAGGCGTGTTTTGCGTTTTTTCCTGGACATTGAATTCAGTAAAACCGTCACGCTTGGATATGTATGGCATGTTCCCGTATAGGCAGAGGGCTGATATTTTCAGGAAATGTAGCTAGCCGTGGTAAAAAGAAGGTGCTAGACGTAAATAGGACCTCGTCCCCCCTCCGTTTGGCTAGGGGAGGGGGAGAAGGAAAAACTTAAATAATTAATATCAGGAGAACAGGAAGAGGTATGGAGTTGAAATTTTTATGGTAGGTGCGCCCCATGGGTGGACACCTTAGACCATACGAGGGGGACCGGGGTTCTAATTTAAGGAAGGATTTTGGGGAAAACCCGTTTTTCGCCCGTATCTCTGCAACGAAGGCTCGGATCGAAATTCTGACAAACGTTGAAGTTTTCACTTCTATCGTGTGGTCTTAAGCACACACAATTTTTTTTTGTCTTTGAAATCGCATGCCGCCTTAAGCCTAGATCTCAGAGCTTCAACTGTCGCCAGCTATAGTCTCTCTCGCCAATAGGAAACAAGGAACGTCAGAACCCCTAACCCCCTCCACAGTGTCGCCGGTTTGTTGTCGCTGCAGTTGGTTTGAATCAACTTCACTTAATTTTCATTGGAGATATTGTGTAAAATGACAGATGGAGATGGTTGACATCATCGTGACTTGCCAACTGTCGCTCGACATTGAAAAGGCAAGGAGTGGGGATTGTCGCGGGCGACAGTCGAAGCTCTGAGAACTAGGCTAAAGAACTAGGCTTTACGCAGCTTTTTTACAAATTTGCATGCACCAAATGCCGCCGGGATATTTCTTTTTCTACCACGTAGAATAAATAATAAATACCGTGACACAAAATGTATTGGTTGGATAAAAAGTTTAATACATATATAATGTAATTAATTTAAAAGCTCAGTTAAGCTCATAAGCATTATTAGTATTAGCATATTTATAAAGTCGGAGCGGCGCACATTGGTCGAAATTACGAAAAACCTGGCAGAAATTAAATGAACACGTTTTGTATGCTCATAATGCCTGATATGATACTATTTTGAATAAAAGAGGGTAAAAAGTATTTTTATCATAGAGGTTTATGGATTTTGTTTTTAAATAGAGAAGTTGGCAAGTATTAGGTACCTACATCAAGTAACGCATTTTAATTTAATAATTAATCGACAATGAAGTAGACAAAAATTTATTATATCTATAATTAGAAACAATGCTTTAGAAAAATTAAGATCAAAATTTACCGAACAAAAAGTTCATTTATAATGTGACCCCCTTTAACTTTCTTATTTTTTGTTATACAAAAAAAATTAAAAATAGACATGAAGGGTTTTTAGTGTAGTCTTTGCCCCCATTTAGAGCAAAAAGAAAAATGTTATAGTAAACAGGGTGGATCAAAAGGATTTTTTTTTTAAATCTAGCCCCCTTTTTTATTAACATTTCTGGTTCTACGCAAAATGTTAAAAAAATTTTATATACCACACTATAAGTCTATTCTCAATACTTAAGGCGTTAAAGTTCTGAATTTTTGGTATGTGATAAATGACAAACAGGCCATGATCAAACCAAAAATTAAGCACAAACTGACACTTTAGTAACAAACAAACTTAATATTTTTGGTTTTATCATGGCTTATTTGTCATTTATCACATACCAAAATTAAAAAAAAAAATGTTTTAAATTTCAGACAAATTACGTTAAAAATGAAAAATTCTGCCATTTTGGATCCACCATTAATTTTTTCTGTTCTAAAAAATTGTGTATTGTTACCGGAACCAAATGTCTACCAAATTAAAAGTTAGTCGGATTTTCAGAAGTTAGTCAAAATAAACTTATAATATATAACCCAAACTGACATACCTACATGTGAAAAATATGAAAAATTCGAAAATAATTTTAATATTTAATTTAGAAGGTGCATTCTGGGGAAACGTTTGCTGTTGTATATAATGAAGGACTAAAGCACATAAAAAAATATGCTGAACTGGAGATATGCGGAGAACATAAACAAAATTACTTTTGAAGTTGTGGGATTTCGAAAACAACAAAAAAAAAACACTGCATTGTTTAATATTACAGATCTTTTTAAAATCTTAACCTCATCTTATAGTTTCTAATATATCACTAAAATATATCTTGCTGGGTATTTTCTATCTTAAGATACTGTTGCGCAAAACTTTTATGTAGTTTTTTTATGCTAAAACTCTGTGCACATTTAACATAACGCATAAACGCAACAAACAATTTAAAAAGTGTCGACTTTGACACCCAGCGAAACGACACATATTGTTTTCGGTAAAGTAATTTCATAGGCAGCTATATGCCTCCAGTGTCAGGGTATTCATGGAAGTAATTTGAGATCGGGGATTTTAAAATAATATTTTTTATTACTGCCAGGTTTTTCATAATTTCGACTAGTGCGCGGCGGCGGCGCGACGCCTAAGCCTAATTTCTCTTAGCGCCGTGGGGCCCTTGCCCCCCCCCCCCCCCCCCCCCCCCCCCCGGTAGCTACGCAACTGCATCATGGTCCGGTTTCCGGCCCGTGGCCGTGGTTGCAAACACCTATTTGGGGCTAGATGTTATGCCATGTTCCTCTATATCAGGTTTGTGGTCTTGTTGATCGCGATTGACTTTCTATTGGGCAATCTCCTTTAAAGTAGCTGCAAGTTTACTTCAGCTTATAGCTGTTGTATTATAATTAAAGAGAATTTTAAGTATAATGTTTTGGTTTATGATACAGGGAAAATGTTAATGAAAACCTTGCTTAAAAGTTGCTCATATTGAGCTAAACGGTACAGACGATAGAAAAATCTATATATACAACATATAACTCCCTATTTGGGTTTAATCGGTTGCGACCGGTATTTCATTGTTTATTACCATGGTTATGCCTATTGTGGCAAAAATTATTGGGCAATTTTTCTGTCAAAAATTACCCTGAAAATTTCACACCTATATTTTTCGCCAATAAGAAACTTATATTTTAGCTCGTTACTATAGCAACCACAAAATTTTCTAACACAAGACACACAGTTTCCAATTTTTTCGTGTGATTGTCTCATTCACTGCGGATTTTCGTCAGACCAATACCTGCAGTTCTGCCTACTAAGTACACCATTCAGCATGATGGTGGCATCATCTGTAAAAATTATGTTCTTAAAAAAAAATTTTTTTCATCGCACTTCCTAATCATAATATCGCAAAACACCATACTTCTATTAAAATCATCTTCTGATAGTTCTGGTAGGTACTAAATAAATTTTGTAAGGGTGAAATTTATGTGCATCTAAAACTCTTTCAATCGATGCTGTGGCTTTTCGTAGGTTCTCGATGTACATCTATCTGTAATGCTTCTAAACTTTGTTTTTTTCATGCTTTTGTATAGTTAGTTTGGGTTAGTTTTCTTATCTTGAGCCCCCGTAGTGAGCGAAGCGAGCGGAGAGGGCCATGCGAAAAGTGAATTTAAGGAGCCGCTCATAGTTATGGGTCAGTTTCTGGATTTAAGTAGAAAATGGATTTTAGTGCCTTGCAAACACTCAACCCTGATGCATCGATCCAGTCATCGCTCTGCATGACTTTGGCGCCAAGTACATCTACTGATCGTAGCTGTGGCTGACGCCAAGATATTTAGTAGTTTTTCTTATTTGTTTGCACAAATATTTAGTGAATATCTGCTGTAATATGTTCTCTTTGTCCAAGCTTGAATAAATAACACCTTTTGGGTGTTTTAACGCATTCTCTTGAGACAATACAGCTCGTAGCGTCTCTCATTATGAAGATAGAAGAAGGTAAAATGGCGGATGGAAACCTATTCCTGTACTGTAGATTCGAATCAAATGTTCGAAGTCTTATCTATACCCCTGATGAAATAAATTGAGAGAATCGAAGAAGATGGATAGTACATGGTATTTTGTGTGAACGGAAAAGCAGTTAGTTGGAAAAGAACGTTAATTAAATTCAGTAAAGAAAGAAGTTATCTAGTTCATTTTAGACTTAAATAATCAAGACATTTTGTCAGACATTTAATAATAGTTAACCGTATGTACAGCGCTGAGTACCTATTTAGTTTTATGTGTGAAAGGATGAATGCTTAAAAATAGTTAAAAGTCATTGTATATATTTATCATTTGATGCAAATTAATTCTTGCATTATTAAAGTACGTAATCCCTAGAATACATGTTTCAATTCACACCCTATGAATAAAACCCCCACCACCCTATTCTACTAGTACAGTCCACTAATTAAGGTGGTTAATTACAAAGTTCATTACCACCCACACCTTTGTGGTCATAAATGATTTAAGAAATAATTGTTTATATCGACCAACTACTATGGTGACATTTTATGACTTTACAGTTTTTACAGTCTGGGTAATTTTAAGCATTTATGTTTTTGCATTTCCGGGTGGATAGATGAATTGCTTGGATGGGCTTAAGCCAAAGTCTTATAACTTGTGTATCTGTATTATTGTGCCGTTGATGATTGATTTTTTGTTCTGTCCTGTTGAGTTCATGCTTTGCCAATAGCTTTCTTTTCCGGGATAATAAAGTATAATTTCCAAATATTCGACTTTACGCTTAGAAAATAATGTTGCTGTTTTGAAGCACCTATGTATGTGTAAGTAGGACCAGAATAAACGGATTCGCACGTTGAAACTAGTCTGCGTATTGTTACGTCCAACATAGCACCAGACATTGAGAAACTTACTAAAACAGAGTTTTATCTACAATACCGAAACAGAATTTTTGCACTCGACGCGCGTTTCGCTAACCATGTTAGCATCATCAGGAGATGATTAAAACAGTTTTAATCATCTCTTGATGATGCTAACATGGTTAGCGCAACGCGCGTCGAGTGCAAAAATTCTGTTTCGGTATTGTGGATAAAACTCTGCTCTAGTGCATGTTGCCGAAGGTTCCAAACCCCAGATATTTCTGAATAATGCCAGATATTTCTGAATAAACGTCTTTAAAAGATAAATTTTACATTTGCTTTTCACCTGATCTAAAGTCTTAAGCTACCTTAAGTTTTCAAGTTCACATAATATATACTTTATATTGCGGCACTTCGGTCGATAATGACAATCAAATCTGGCCCTTGGATAACAAAAGGTTAAAGACCCCTCGACTACAGGATGCAATTCCGAGTTACAAAATATGAGGTGTCTTATTTAACAAAAGTTAAATTTATGTTGCTCCGCTTTTGTAGAAAACTCTGTATAGTTAAAGTATTTTAAAAATGTGCACCATTGATATCCAAGAGACCTATGGTATGTATGTAATATGTGTAAGAGTCAACGAGATATCAAATAATTAAATTAAATTAACTAAAAGAACAACCTGTATAATAATGTATAAAAGTAAGGCATTAAGATGATTTTCCTACTGTCCGTAATAATTGCCTCGAAAATTTTAATTTATTTATGAAACTTCATAAATATTGTATTAATAAAAGTCAAGGGAGTTTTCAATGATTATATTAATGATGAGTTTTCTATTCCTGATCCAACCTGACTCAAATTATACATAATTTAAAAAAATAATTATATTCATTCTAAGTAAACATTTATTAAAAGTATTACTTTATACAAACCGTTAGGGTATGCAAATATGACCGTGTTCGTTTAGAAATGACTGGACCAGTGGCGTAGCGAGAGTAGAACCAACTTTTCTCAATATATACTACGACTGGATATTGCATCTACTGCTGATAACCAAAGTTAGCTAACTGAAATGATAGGACGAAGTTGCAAATTATTTATGAACGCATTTCTCAACTATAAAAAGATATATATCTTATTGTTTGACAACCTGACATATTTCTAAAGTCATGTACGATATTTATTTCTATTCCTCACGTGGGAAGAGAGGTGGTAATAGGGATGCAAACGTATCGATTTTCCTGCAACGTTAACAATCATATGTTTGAAAATACAATACATCCCTGTTTCCTTGGACCACACCTTCTCTTCCCACTAACGATGACGCGAGGGCTGTTCCGATGACTCGAGAATTCACGCCACCTTTAGAAGCTTTTGAGGTCATATTGCATAATCGGTATCATTTATATTTAAATCGTTATAATATGTACGAATACTTTTTCAGGGTCGTATAAATAATGTCAGTCATTTCGTGGAACTTCGATAAGCTTACGAACCAATATTTACAATAATTATTACCCGTCAATGTTAGATTTTACTTACGTATTCTCGCCTAGTATCTATAACGCGACGGACACTCCTTACCTGAAAAATATTATTGCAAATATTGAATTATTTGAAAATATTATTTGCATGATTCCATATTTACAAAATTACTGAATCTACCTTAAATTCTGCTTTATTTATAATGTTTTCAGTCACTGACTAAATGAGCATTTAGATCGAAAAAAAATCTTTGATTGCACTATCCAGGAACATTTTTAATAGTTCAATGATATTTTATGAAATCTACAACATTCTTATAACAAAAGTATTTTTATCTAACTGGAATATGAGAATTTAATATTTTTATATTTAAAAAGAACTCTGCATTTTGTCGAATTCGCCGAAAGCCTGGAATATATCAATCAAAGTTAATGAACAGCGTTTCCCGACCGCAATAAATTTTTAAATTGCCAAAGAGTTTTCAACGCACGAATGGTATTTATCGAACTGAATTTTTGAATAAGAAAATACGATATAAAAATATTAATTTAGCCATTTATTTCGGTAAATTAGAACGGCTTAGTGCTGACAATTTTTTATTGAAATTATAACATGACGTAGCTGAAACGACACCTTTTATGTTTTATCTTATATGCTTAAATAATGCATTGGACGGATTTTATATAACTTGTAGTAGGATTTCTATATTGTTCCTCCTTTACTGTACTTTTCGTTTCGTTAAAGCAGAAACGATTGTCTGTTTTGCTCCATTTTTGTCTAAGGCTAATTTTAATACGCCTATTTATGATTTTTCTAGCGCCTCACGCTTGAGAAGTGACTTATTTCGTAAATGAAATCGGCTGGCAGTCGCTTGAGACCCTCGAGTGAGGGTTAATTGCTTATAGAAGAAATTTCTAGCAACGGCTGTAATGGCAATGAGCCCGTTAATCATTTCAAGATACCCAGGAAGGTTTTGGTGTACCCCAGTTATGCATGGGTAAGCTGTTTTAAGTTGTTTTGAATGTAGAATTTCAATTAGATTTTTGGGGCCGAGTTTTGGCATTTCTGTTAATTTCATGTTATGTTGCTGTTATGGATTAATTTCCGTTTTAGGGTACTGGTAATTGGATACTAGTAATTGGATTCTAGTAGTTGTATTGAAGTAAATGGATTTTAGCAGCGGAATTCCGGTAGCTGGTTGTTACGCGGTTCTAATTGCTGCTTCCCTGTAGGGTAGAAAGAGCCACTATTACCTGGAACCTGACTAATTTGGGCTGTTAGATATATAGAGAAGGATGATGGCCAGTTTTCGGACATAATTTTACAGGAGATCATTCTTCAAGATAAGTTTAATTTTATTCATATTATCACGTTTAGCGAGCAATTGTGTGCCAGAAATAATTACTTCACTGTAGAGACTTTTAAATTTAAACAAAATTTAGTACTCAAACATTTTCCTAAAACGCTTTAATAGTTTCTTTAGTATGTAATAGCAAACATCATAATCCACTAGAGTATATATAAAATACCTTTTGTGAAGTGTTACTACGCCGGCCTAGTTTCATTAGTTACTTCTTACGGGTACTAGATTTATGGATAATCTCTAGTGCATATTATATCCGAGGAAGTTTATTCACTTTAATACCCTTTTACTTTATTTTGGCATTGATACTAAAACGTAACATAGCATTTTGAGGGGTACGTTTTATGTTTTAAACTTGCAACTTGGGCTTTTGGAAAAGCTGTACTAACCGAATTAAATTAACTTAGCAGAGCCTATGTGATATGTTCGGTATTTCTATCACCGTCTAGATTGCAGGTTGCAGCAGAGCGTTACGGAGAAGTGAACTTTCAAAATTTTATTTCCTTTTATTTGACACCCTCCAAAATTTTAAATTAAACTGTCAGGTTGACAAGAGGTTGTGTATAGTCAGACAGTAGACTGGGTCATTTCGAAATTTCACTACGGGGTAGCTGGGTTCTTTCAATCCAGGCATTTTTCTTATAAGGCTAGAGGAGCTTGCTCTTATTTTTTATTTCAAAATAAAAGTATTGGCCTCACATACTTGGTATTATTTTGGGTGAATTTGAGAATTTAGATTTTGAGTGGTAACTGTACAGGTAGCGTAGATTTCGCCAGGCAATTATTTACTTAATTTGACATTTGAGTTTGAACTCTGATTCTTTTATTTCCAAGTTTTTTTTACTCTGTCCGTATAAACAACAATAGGGCTTGCCAACAAAAGTAAACTTAGTGGCGTCCAACCCCGACTTGGACTTTTACTTATTTTGATTTAATTCCATATCCAGGTACATCGTTTTAGAACTTGATAGTGGGAAAAGATAAAGTTAGCACCAACCTGAGACGAGCTAGGCCAGGTGCTCGGTTGCAGACGGTGCTGGTTGAACTATTACGAGGACTGGTGTTGAATGAATTTCAAGGTATACAACTGATTGTGTACTGATGTATTCATTTGGTAATTCTTAATTTGTTAGTAATCTGTCATTCAGCGCCATCTACCGAGTATTCTATCTTTTAATGAATAACAACAACGCGTCCAATTTCAAAACAGTTTTTAGCAGTAATTCTATCTAGAATACAAGCAGTAATGAGTTATAATTTGGGATCTGATAACTAATTTGTAAGAACATAATAAGATGTGTCCAATTCCTTCATGTAAAATAACATATCTTTATCCTTTTAGCATTCTTGTTAGCACAGTGGGAATTTTTGAAGTGAAAACTTCTTTAGCGTCATTACCCGGCTGAGAACGGGAATGACTTGAGACTCGATGAAACGAAAACGAGGAAACGAAAAATCGACACCAATAAAACGATATAGATCCCTAGGATGCAGCATGCGGGAGAATGAGATAGCACACAGTTATAATGAAGCGGAAACGAGCAAATGAGAATGCGATATAGATCTATAGGAGAATGAGACAGAACAGGATTATGCACTTCTTACATGTTTGTCAAGGGTAAAAAGTAGTTCTCTTTTAATCACTGAAGTTAAGCAACGTCGGGGGGTAGTTAGTACTTGGATGGGTGACCCCTTGGTTTAGTTTTTATGAAGTTTTCACTTCTACCGCGTGTGAACTGCACACATTCATTCTTTTTCTCTTAAATATGTGCATACCTAATTGTTTGATATTTTGAACCCCTTCGGGAAGTTTTCCAATTTTCTTTTTTAAATCGTCAGGTGTATAACTGTCAGCAGGATAATATGCTCTAAACGAAGCCCTGTCTGCATGTGAATATTTCTTCTTGTTTCGGCGGGACGCACGTGCCCTAACATTTTGCAGATGCATTTTTTAAAGCACCTTGTAGAGAAAGGGTAAATCATGCTTCCTTTATGGTATGGTTTTTAAAATATTTTTTAAATAAAAACTTTTTTAGGCGCGTTTACACACTTTTTTCTGAGTAATGAATAAGACTGATCCGTCACGCGTGACGTGTCACGCTCGGCTACGTGACACTAATTCGGGTAAAGTCGGTGTCGAATTTAGCCAAACGAGATAAAAACAGTCAGGAAGTGAAAAGTTCTTTAGGCGCATTCAGCATAGCTTTTCCTGGATATTGAATAAAAGTGAGCCATCACGCATCACGCATGGTAGGCGACGCTCGGTTATCGCTCATTCGGGCAAAGTTGACGTCAGCTTCATTTTTCTTGAAAACGGCTGCGAGCGGAAATTTGAGATTTGGCACGTTTTTAGGCAACATTTGGAGGCCACCGACGGTCTATTGTTTTTGGCGATCCGATTTTCCGTTTTACATATATTTTCTTTGATAAGTGTCAAAATAATAAACCATTTTGATGAAATTTTGTGGACAAATACATTTTGACGGTCGCCTGAACTCTAAGTAATTCGGCGAGACTCACAGAGTGGCGAGTAATTTTAGGGCGTGTATAATTTTGAAAAAAGGGTTATTTGTGGTCGTCCTAGAGCCGACGAAGTTGCGAGGATCGAAAAAACTATTAATGCTTCTCTGTTTCGAAAATGTCGGCATCCCATCTTGTAATGAATAAGACGTGCTCGGTGGTCGTTTATGTCCCAAGTCTTCTTTGAACTTAACAAGATTCGCTAATCTGAGCTGCATTTTCGTCGAATCCGGCACACCTTTGCTTGTGCCTGGGTGACTAACATAACCGTGTTCATTTTTGTTGGTGAAATGACTCGCTTGGATCGATCGTTTTTAAATGTCTGAGTAACGGCGAATATGACGCAGGTTTTACCTCATCTCCGCGCGAAACCTTGGTTCCCCAAAGCTTACACTTTGCAAAAGGTGTGTGCTTGAAAGCTTACGACAGAAGTGAACACTTCAGCAGAGCGATATTAAAAACTATATAAAATTAAAACCAGTTCACAAGCGGTAGAAGTGATACCTTCATAAAACTAAACCAAGCGGTCACCCAGCCAAGTACTATCCACGCCCGGTAGTGCTTAGCTTCAGTGATCGGACGACAACTACTTTTTAATTTGTACTCTTAGCAAACATATAAAATCTACTTTGATATATGATCATCATCCAAGTATATTAGGAAAAATCAGATAATGTATTTATACTTATTGTGTGTAGAACATATTTTATTACAAATGATCATTAAGTAGTTTGAGGGCATGTGAAGATTTATTCAGTTTTCAAATAAATATTTAATAAAAATGAATATTTGTGTAGTACCTAAATCTAATGTTGTTTCAGTCTGCATACTCATACTTAAACTCGAAACTTATACGGAAATACAATAAATGAACTTAGTAGCGCATGCATAATAACTATAATAACTAGGTGTTTCTTTACAATTTTAAATTCAGTAAGTAAAAATATCATTTAATTTTCCCGCCTTAAAATGTCTGACAGGAACTGTGTTCTAGCTCATTTTCTCATAGGCTACATCCTATAGATCTATATCTTTTTATTGGTGTAGCTTTTTCCGTTTCATCGAGTCACAAATCACTCCCGTTCTTAGTCGGCAAACGGCGCTAAAGAAGTTTTCACTTCAAAAACTTACTTTCATCACAAATTTCGAAAATAGTCCAAATTTTACTTCGATTAAACGATATAATTGCAACCCTAATGAATGACACGACGAACAGGCACAATTGAAACGTAAACGACATCTAATGATTTGCTGTGCCTCGCGTTCGGGAATGTACAGAAAATAGTGTAAATACCGCCAATATATTGGCATAAAGTTGTAAGTTCAACTGTTGAAAACGTACAGCATTTTAAAATGTTGTACAAATAAGTACCAGGAAACAGTTTAGCAAAGGTATTTTAAGCACATTTTAAATAATGGAAAATAACCCAAACTATCCCAAACGTTCGGTCGGACGTCGAGGGTCATGTCCAGTGGCTTGACCGGATGTTCGGTGTCCGTTAGTTGGGCGCAATGCGAGTCCGTTCCATCTTTAATTTTGTTCTTATAAAGTATTTTTTTTAGAAAAGCCGATTATTTGATAAGAGTCTATGCCAAAAACTGTATTAGAACATATTCTGGATATGATGGTGCCTTTTATACAGAGTGAACTAGTTGAAACTAATACCTTCCGCCATTTCGAGTTTTGATACAACACGTCCCTACTTAATATTTTATTGCTTGTAACGTTGAATATGTGACAAAATACAGTAGTGCGATTTCTCCATTTGCTGGTCAATTTTCAGCCATATCACCTATAAACGTTGTGTGATGAACTAGTATGGTGACCCCCTTTTTTTAAGGTATGTTGGACACGAGTGTTCCTATTTAAGATGGATAAAATTCTTAATCATTTAACTGGGGTCCTTCTGTGGGATAGACTTCCTTCTGTAGGTTAGAATTTCCTCCTTGTGGGACTGGCATCCGTCGCCCCGGCGTCAATTATCCGTACAGCGGCCTTTTTGTCAAGGTGATACGACCACATGGTGGAGACGTACCTTTACAGGATACGCCAGTGTCTGCAATTCTAGTAGATGCAAAATATATTTTGTTTTATTTAAGGACCTTTATTATCGATATTGTCGTTATACATCATTTTAAGTCATGAATTTATAGTTAAACGACTAAAGGTCGTTTGCCTCCTATATGGCACATATTTCATCGTTTTATATCATTTTGATTAATGAATTTATGGTTAAGGACTGTAGGTTGTCTGAGATGTCTATGTCATATATATTTTATCGTTATCTATATTTTTGATTAATTAATTTATAGTTAAACGACTATAGGTTGTTTGATCTCTATCGCTTATATTCTCGTTATCTCTCGTTTCATTTATGATCTGGCTTATTTGCTTATCGAACTTACCTGTATCTATTATTCTAATCCCATCATATATCTAATTATTCTAATCCCATCATATATAATTCTGTTTTTTTCATAGTTGCTATGGAGATACTTAATTTTATCTTTATTATATCTGATGATATATCAAGTAGAGAATTTATTTTGCTAGAGTCAGGACAGTTGATTGATTTATTTTACTGTAATTGGCTGTAAAGCTCATGACAGTAATTTGTTTCCCTTAACTGAAATTTGCAAATTTACTTTGTCGCCTTGATATCGGAAACGACTTGAGCTCAATTCGTTTACCTGTAGATATTTAACGGGTATATAATATGTACATATTTACTTCACAGGTTAATCTTATTGATTTAGTATAATTGAATGACTGTTTATTGATCTCCTGATATTGTAGCTGCCACGGAATTAATTTAGGTTAGGCTTGAGTTAATAATCACTTTATTTATACCTGTAGATGTTCACCAGCTCTATCTATACATATTTACTTCACCGGTTATCTCGTTGATTTAGTATAAAGGTAGTTTAGTAAAATACTTCCCATTTATAGTGTTTCATGATAGACTGCGTTTTGTTCGGCCTTTAAGAATTTAACGTTTAGTTGGAATTATTTCAAAATAGCAACTGAGCGATATTAATATTATAAAACATAGATTAGAAAGTATTATCTTATTTTGCTTTGATTTAATAGCCTGATAATATAGGTAAAATACATTACAAGAGAATCTTCTCATTAGTTAGTTTATGTGCGTTACCATAACTTCAAATTAATCTGAGATAAAAATAATTGTCCCAAAAGGGTTTGTGTAAGTTTTCATATTTAAATACATAAGTTATTTGGAAATTTGATATTTATTTTGGTAAATTGCAGTCAAAATATAATAACTAATCCGCGTATCCCCAGTTTTTCCAACGTTCTTATAAAGGGTATCTTTCTAAATTTTATTACTCCATTTTCAAGGATAAAAAAATAGAATCGGTTGAGTAAATCTGGCCTATTAAGCAATTAACAGAAAGTATTACAGAATTAGCACCCGACGCTTAAGGTACGTTGTTACATACTGGAAAATTGAATAATCTGAACTAAGATAATTATTCGTCAATATAGAACACACAAAAAATAATTGTATTTCCTAATATTAATCTCGTCTTGCTTGTGGTCTTAAGCACACACTGATTTTGAAAAAATTGTCCTTGAGCTTAAGGATATAGATTGTGTTTAATGGATGAAAGAAGATCGGGCACTACAGATAGAATATGAGACCGGACTACTCCAACATTTCACGTTTCGCGACATCATAATAGAGGCTCTTTTTCTTGTCGCATCACTTTGATGCCCCGATCCGCTTTTCGCAAATAATTTAAAATCGCTACCCTCGACACTTTTGAGATAAGTTTCCGCTCCGGTTCACTTTAATTGATAAGACATTTTCGTTTCGATTAGAAATGACAACGCCACTTGCTTGTCGCTATAGATAGATGGTGTTCTAACGATGTTACGATTCGGCCTGTAAAATACAAAATTAGCTTAAATATTTACTCCAATTATAGAAAAAATAAAACCGAAAAAAATGCTGAAACCTTGACTAAAAACCAATTAAATTATTCGATTTAAGGAATATATAAACATGTGAAGAAAATCACAAGGAAAGAATCTGGTTGCATGCTAGCATGTTGAATTATGTCAGCAAGTAAAATAAATTGAGTGATTTGATATACAATGTCAGCAAGTTTTGGATAGGTCAAGAAATATAACTGAGTTAATAAACTGCTATAATGCTCTTAGCAAATATTTTATACATATACGAGACAGTCTCTATACATAAAAGTTTTGATAAATTTGTAGATAATGGATATAAAAAATTAAACTAAAGAGCATGGTTAAAAAATATAAAGACCGGACCGTCGTATAAATTTAATTTTTTATTTATTCATAACTATTGCATAAGTTTAACATGCCGTAATATTGTTAATATAGGATAGATAGATTTTAAGACAGAGCCGCAATAAGTTGATTTTTAATGCCAAGGGTAAAATTCATTATCTTTATATATAACCAACCCATACTCACTCCCACAAAACATAAAAAACAACATAAGGCTCCGAAACAGGCTAAAACGACGAGCCAGACTAACAAACAACCCAGACTTAAACACACAAGCAAACAGACTAACGAATACAATCAAAACAGACACAAAATCTCACAAAAACAACTCATGGACTGAATACATCACCACACTCCACCCACAAAACAACTCTCTATGGAAAATTGCCAAATCGATGCAAGGTCGCTACAACGTGGCATATCCTAATATCCATGGACTGAGAGGAATGGTGTATTCCAGCGAAGAGAAGGCCGAGGCCTTCGCAGACTCGCTGGAATCGCAATTCACCTTAGGCGATGTGGCCCAGGATATAGATCACGAGGCAACCATAGAGAGAAACTACAGAGAAATACTAACTTACGAAAACGAACACCACGACGACGAAAGACAACCAACCAACACCGAAGAAATTGGGCAAAGTATTGCGCAATTAAATCCGAAAAAAGCACCCGGTTACGACAACATACCAAACAGAGCACTAAAAAACTTACCAGAAACAGCCTTACTTAAAGTCACTTACATCATAAACACAATACTATCACTAAAACACTTTCCAAAATCTTGGAAAAAAGCAAAAATCATACTCATTCCAAAACCACACAAAAATTTGATCTTTCCTCAAAACTGGCGACCTATTAGCCTCTCATCACTAAGCAAGCTGACGAAGATGGTTATGCTGGAAAGATTGAACACTCACATAATCCAAAACAATCTGATCCCAGATGAACAATTTGGGTTCAGAAAACAACACAACACCGAGCTCCAACTAGCCAGACTTGTTGAGGAGGCGACTAGTGGACTACAAAGACGGGCATCGACCGGAG
This sequence comes from Pissodes strobi, assembly GCA_016904865.1. Lineage (NCBI taxonomy): Eukaryota > Metazoa > Arthropoda > Insecta > Coleoptera > Curculionidae > Pissodes > Pissodes strobi. Next base: position 14,705 of record JAEQML010049504.1, on the reverse strand, counting down.
TTGTAGTCCTTGACGTCGAAAAAGCCTTCGACAAAGTTGGGCATGAGGGACTCATTCACAAACTAGACAGATTACACAAAATACCACCACCACTAACTCAACTTATAGCATCATTCCTCAAACACAGGTCCTTAACTACACAAATAAACACAACACTATCCACCACATGGCGCATAGAGGCAGGAGTCCCCCAAGGCTCTTCTCTGTCGCCTACGCTATACTCATTATACACAAACATACCTAGACACCCAAACACAAAACTCTCCATATACGCAGACGATACATGCATATTCTCAATAAACAACAATCATGTAAGACTCAAGAACCACGTACAGCTACACTTAGACTCCATATACGAATGGGCAGAAACTTGGAATATTAAAATTAATGAAGATAACACCCAGGCCATGCTCATAACAACTAAACGCAATAAACCTATTCCAAATTTAAATTTACAAAATTCAATATTAAGATGGTCTGATTCTCTTAAATATCTAGAGGTAACTCTAGACAGTAAACTCACTTTCCAGAAACATATTCAAGCAAAAGTAAACGAAGGCATTGCAGCCAAACAAGCTTTCTACCCACTAACAAACAGAAAAAGTAAAATGTCACTAAAGAATAAACTAATGCTCTATAATCAGATAATAAAGCCCAAAATTCTATATGGAGCCATAGTATACACACATGCATGCAAAACAACAAAGAAAAAACTTCCAAACAAAACACTCAGACAAATTGTGAACGCACCTTGGTACGTTCGCAATGCAGACATTCACAACGATCTCAAAATAGACACAAACAGCTACTTGGCAGGCAACACACAATATTCTTAGAACAAGTATGCAATTATACAAATCCAATCATAAGAACACTATTCAGTAGAGTCACACACCCAAACAGAACAGTACACAAAAGTCTACTACTCCCACCAGAACACTAAATCACACACACAATACACTAAGAAAAAATAAAAAAAACCTAAAAAAATAATATCAGTATCAATATCATTCTTATCTTCAAAATTTTAAAAATGTTTTCAAAATTTTTCAAAATGTTTTCAAAATTTCTAAAAGTTCGTTCCTTTCATAAAATCAAAAATTTCAAATCTCCAAAAATTTTCAAAAATCTCAAACTAAAAATTTTTTCCAAAAATTTTCTCAAGTTTTTAAATTACAAAAATTACTAACATACAAGAATGATCTCAATAATAGCTGGAGACGAGAACATCGCTGATGCCCTAGGCCGGGTTACCGCTTAAAAACGGGGGTGTACAGGCATTAAGGGACTGCACGGGGTAGCTCGCCGTATGGGCTCCATGCGTAGAAGTAGGGTCAGGCGGTAACACCCCGTGTATCAGTTCTTTCCTGGGGTGGCCGATTTGACTTGCGATAAAATCTGCAAAATCCAAATCGATCAGCATCACCTAGGTGTCTACAGCAATTCTTTCGTCTGCTCAAATCGCAAAAAACAAACAACACTCCTTCCATCACTAACGGCTCCAGGGCGTACCTGCTTCCAACAACGTTCCTTCCAACTCAACAACGCACGTCAAGATCTACAAGCAAACAAATTCCACTAACTCAAGAAGACACAAGATCCACGATAGTGCAAGAGTGCCTAGTGCACTAGCACAATGAAAAATCACAACAACGAAAAGCCCCGTTAACCAACTATATCCCGAACTAACCAATATAAAGACAATGAATTAATGTCAACTCTGTTGGGATGGACACATCTTAACGGAGGTGATATCATATAAAAGGCAATTTATTGGAAAAAAGACATAGACATAAAACCCTAGTTTTAAAAGTAAATGGCATTATAAGCCAGTATAAGGAAGGAAGGCGATGCTCTCAAAACGGATAGGTTTGCACTTGTTAAAATTAAGTATAAGGTATAATAGGTCAGCAAGATAAAAGAAATCAAATCGAGAGGGATTTTTTATCATATATAATTAGTAATAAGTTAAAGACAGAACCGTATTTAAATAATACGTTTGTCACGTAGTTGCTTTATTAACACAATGAATACTAAAGCCAAGTTCTCAGAGCTTCGACTGTCGCCCACGACAATCCCCACTCCTTGCCTTTTCAATGTCGAGCGACAGCTGTCACGTCACGATGATGTCAACCATCTGTCATTTTACGCAATATCTCCAATGAAAATTAAGTGAAGTTGATTCAAACCAACTACAGCGACAACAAACCGGCGACACTGTGGAGGGGGTTAGGGGTTCTGACATTCCTTGTCTCCCATTGGCCAGAGAGAGTGTAGCTGGCGACAGTCGAAGCTCTGAGAACTAGGCTTAAGACGTAAAACGTTATTTGCAATAGAAGCAAATACATTTTTTAAATAATACATTTCAAGTAAAAAGCCGGGATTAACAAGTTATGATTTTGTTAATAAGACAACTAAACGTCACAAATAAGAAAATATAGGATAGGATTATAAAATTGTTAATATAACATGTAAAACAATTTTTCTTTTGTTACATATATAACAAGCAGTAGCAGTATCCATTAACAAAGAGCGAGTCAAACCGCACAAGAACTTACGACTACATGGGAGACTACAAAATGAAATGCAAATGGGTGGATCTAAGCCAGAACAAGTCCTCTGACGAAATATGTAATAAATTATAGTAAAATTAGGTGCAATGCAATGTACCTTCTCGAATCGAGGTCTTCTTTTATCTCTTAAAAAGCATAAAATCCTGAATAAAACGTTGGGGACCCACGCTATCACGGAGGGGAAATGTGTGAACTACAAAAAGCAATTAAATATCACCCTGTCCTAAGTTTGAACTTGATCTTGACAAATGTTATATAAACATTCACTGTTAATTATAAACAACTTGAGCGGTCGACCGGAGCGACTTTAAGGTTTAATGATGCAGCCATCAGCACTTTGTAACATATAAATAAATACCCAGGCAAACGCCAACTTCATCAGCCTTTCGGGTCTCTCAACTCCGCTTAATCTAGCTGGGGGCAGAACATAGGTACGTCCACTTCTACTTGTTCTATCCCACACCCCCATATCTGTGAACACCTGTGCACACGCACAGTGCGATCAGGTCCTTACCTAACCTGGATGGATGTATGCACAGATATACGACAACCGGGGATTCTAAAAAGTAGAGAGAGTCGAATTTACGAGTGAAGTATTAGAATTTCTAATGAAGGGATAGTTTTTGGGGATTTTTAAAAAGTAGTGCAAGTGCCTTAGAAATCCATGATAAACTTAAACCAGAAAGACTTACCTTATAAATATCAAAACGAATACATGAATAAGACAACCCCGCTCACATAAACTTTATTAATAAAATATTGACGTCGCTTTCTAGAAAAACTTTGCTTTGAACTAAGCATCCCTCGAGAAGACATGCATTTATTATTAATTGGGTATAGTGTAAACTCTAAATTCATTTATAAACTTAAACACGCCTTTATTAATATACAGTCTAACCGTTCGTTGTTAAGTTTGTTTGTAAATAAACTTATTATTGTTTTTATCAATGTGACTCCTTTATCATCTCTTCTCAATTTGCCGTAGTGCGATACCACTCTCCTGCACGCTAAATAAGGCGTGGCGTCACAAGTAAAAAATACAGATCGTGACAATATATCGATCTAATAATAAGTGTAGGACCGCCTTTTTATTAAAAGTATTTCTAGATTCTTATCGAAATGCACGTCCATATAAAATCAAATAAATATTTACTATTATTTCTACCAAAAGTCAAGGGAAAATTGAAGAAAATATACATCGAGGAAAACATATCACTTTATTTGGAACAGTAGCTTCGTTTATAAATGGAAATAATTTATCGAATGAACATATAATTCCGTCTTAATAATAAAATTGTTAGAATAACGCTTCGCTTATTCCATGTGCCAAGTAAATCTGTTTAACACCGAAATCATCTTGATACGCGTAACACAAAGATCAGACTTAGCTTTTAGACAAAATAACTTTTAATTGGATTTAACTAGAAGGCACGACTCAAGCCTCCGGCTTAGTTAATTTAATTTCTTCTTTCGTAATTCAAAATTCTGAGGCGACAGTTCGTAAAATAGCGAATATTAAGGTTAATATTACAGATTCCAAATAACATACATAACATTAAGAATTTGCAGCACTCAAAGGCTAAATTATTATCGTCAAAACCGCTAAAGATACGCCATTAGTTGTATTCCTTTCACAGCTAAGAACAGTCCGAAGTAGGACTGGTGCTTTAAGTTACCATTCCTTTAATTTTGAGTGTGTTATAGTGGAAGCGTTCAAGATTCAAGTCAGATTTCCCCTGTCCCCTTATTCCCGAACTGTACCACATTTATTGATGGTGCTTGAAGCCCTAATTGAATTTTGTGAGGTTATTTCGCAATTTTGACACTTTTTTAATTGAAAGTTTGTTTATTGTTTTTTGCGTTTCCCGTTATGTTTGTGGTAAAGTTATCACCCGACTAATATAATTTTTGCCTAAACAAACTAGATTAATTAGGCGTGTACTTGCAAAAAAACATACTGGATTGATTTCCTTCCACTCCGGAAAACTTCAGCAGCTATTTCGCAATTAAAAGTAAGCAAAAATTTTGTCTAAACTTTTGTGTCCGAAAATGTCTTATATCATAACAATATTAGAAAAAAATGTTTTATTGCCATGGCAACGCTCGATATTGTCTGCATATTATAGATAAGCGCTAGCAGCACGGGATGTGGCCCGTCAAATACCACCGTCCTCCTCCAGGCTGGACAACACCAAAGTACAAAGTCTGGAGCTGATCACTAGGGAGTGACCCAACAAACCCTATTTTTACCCCTGTCAGACTAGGGACCACCAAAGGAAAGAGTCTGAGGCCGATGCATCCAGTGGAAGCGTCCCTAGGTGGTAGATGCATATGGCTACTCGCATCGTCCGGTGAAAGACGGCCACCAGAACTGGGAAGCGCTAAGTGGTTTTCCCAAATCAGGTTCAGTTTCCGCGCTGGTAGTCCCGGGTTCCACAGTAGGAATATAATAATATGGACATGATGGTGCCTCCAGGATCAAAATATTCCGGAGGTAAACTCCCCGGCCATTCGGATCTTCGGGCGCTGGGTGGCCCTGAGAGCCCTTCATTCCGCATTTCACAGACAGAAAAGATACCGAACCAATTTAAAATTGATTTCTGCCACATAAGAGGCCTACATACAAACATAAATTCGGTACACCAACATCTACAAACAAATAGACCACACATACTAGCCCTTATTACAGAAACACAAGTATGTTCTACAACAACAACAGTGAACTACCCTTATCCTGGTTACGACTTACATACCCGATTTAGACATAACTACGGAATATGATTTTTTGTCCGAAGCGACCTTTCATGTCACCGCGAGGAAACACTCGAACCGAACAACCTTGACGTCATGTGGCTCAAGTTCACCGCCAAGGGATTAACCAAGTTTATATGTTGTCCCTATCACCCTCCGAGCGATAGAGCCTACCAAAGCTTCTTTTCAACACTAGCTACCACTTTTGACTCAATACAGGTTGATCACCCCAGTTCAGAAATAATCGTTCTGGGAGACTTCAATGCCCACAACACCAACTGGCTCAAACATCACAACAAGACCGACAACGAAGGTAGAGAGGCTGAAGCATTCGCCATCAGCTGCGGGCTTACTCAAATTGCAGACGAATCAACTCGAATCTCAGAGAGGGGCGATTTACCGCCCTCCTGGATCTCTTTCTAACCACCAATCCTGACCAGTACACAGTTACAGTTGGTCCGCTATTAGGTACTTCCGACCACAAACTTATTACACTGCCACTCTTACAGAAGGATCCACCATTGCCTCGCAAAATCTGGCATTACAATTCTGCAAACTGGGACGATCTAAGGGAGTTCTACTTATATTTTCGTTGGCTCGACGTCTGCTTTGGCGCTGACGACCCGTCAGTCTGCTGCGAAAAGATCACGCAAGTAATCTCCTCAGGAATGGAAGCATACCTCCCAAATTCCATAAAGTTACCATCAAATGGAAAGCCCAGGGTTCGACAGAAGATGCGAAAAAGCTGTGGGTAGGAAACAGCAAGCCTACACGTACTGGCAGCAAAATCAGACCGATGAAAATCGCAATTATTTCGTCGAAGCGAGAAACGAATGCAAGCGTGTTATCGACGAAACTAAGGACAAACACAATCAGGAATAAACTTTTGCACTGCCCCAGTGGCTCCAGGAATTTCTGGTCGGTAGCAGTACGTAACAACTTTACAAAAACGTCTCTCCCACCTTTGACAGACGGACGTGGCATCACGGCGACTGAAGCCAAGGAAAAAGCAAACATGCTCGCCAAAATGTTTTCTTCGCACTCTACCTTAGACGTCCCCCAAGGCAAGACTCTCCCCACCATATCGAACATCAACACTACCATGGCAGAAGTCAAATTTCATCACCGTGATATTCGTAAAATCCTTAAAAATCTAGATTGCTTCCAATAATCTCCAAAGTCATGGAACGTGTAGTCAATCAGCAACTACACAAGTACCTCGAGAACAACAGAATAATCAGCGATGATCAATACGGCTTTCGCAAAGAGAGATCGACAGGAGACATATTGGCCTATGTCACTCATATATGGAATAGGGCCATTGAAAACTACGGAGAGTCTCGAGCGATTGCGTTGGATATTTCAAAGGCATTCGACAGAGTTTGGCATGACGGACTGCTCAACAAACTACCGTCCTTCGGACTGCCAGCCTCGCTCTGCAGATGGCTTGCCAGTTTCCTTAAGAGCCGATCTCTGCACGTTGCAGTCGATGGACACATCTCGGACACATTCACCATCAACGCGGGCGTGCCTCAGGGCGCAATACTTTCACCAATTCTATTCCTCATCTATATTAATGACCTGCTGACTGAAACAAATAATCCTGTTTACAGTTTTACAGATGACAGTACCCTTGTCTCCCACTTTAGATCAGAAAAACCCTTACCAGCGACTGAGACTCATCACCGCAGACAGGAGCAGATTACAGCAATTAATCAAGACCTGGAGAAAGTTCAACCTTGGGGCGACCGAAATTTGGTCCAGTTCAATGCAGCAACGACCCAAGCAGCCACGTTTACCAAGAGGGTCAATACAGCGGGCCCTGACATCATTATGGCAGGGTCGACCATTACTTCATCCTCGTCAATCGGACTGCTGGGTATCTCGGTCAACAGCAATATGTCCTGGCATGACCACGTTGCTAACATCGCAAAATCAGCCTCCCAGAAGGTTGGTGCGCTATTTCGCAACAAAAAACTCTATACACCGCAGCAGTTGCTCGTGCGCTACAAAGCGCAAATAAGACCGTGCTTAGAATATTGCTCACATATCTGGGGTGCCGCACTAAAGCACACCCTACAGCTGCTGGATTCCATTCAGAAAAGAGCTGTGCGTCTCGTCGGCGACCCGGAGTTGACCCGGAATCTAGATAGTCTGGTACACTGCAGACATGTAGCCGAGGTATCTCTGTTTTACAGATACTTTCACGGCAGATGTTCCCAGGATTTGGTCCGCCTCATCCCGCCCCTGGCGCCCTGTCAGAATGTCACGTCAGACGGCAAGAGCGCACCAGTTCGTCGTACAACTAGAAACACCTAGAACATCGCTTTACAAGAACTCCTTTGTCTGGCGCACTGCATCACTGTGGAACTCACTCCCAGGACATCTGTTTCCCACTAATTTCAACTTACAAATATTCAAGAGACGTGTCAATCAACATCTTCGCACACACACCGCTCGTCGAGCGCCATAGGGTCTCCCTTTAGTGTGTGTGCCAATGCCATAAAAAAATGGGCATGACACCACCTCAAAAGCAAGATTCATTTCCGAATTATTCGGATATCGGGTGTTTTAATTCGTGTTTAACAGTGTTTGCGATGTTGCATTTGCGTATATGTGCGTGCATTACTTTTGAAATTTCTGTTTGTTGTTGGTTTTCGTTTCGTTTTTCTATAATAGAACTGAATAAAAATGATTTTACATTTTCCCGTTTATAATCCGGTGTGTTTTTCCTCTTAAAATCTGTTCTCTATAGAGCAAAAAAGTTGTATACACATCATCAGCTCTTACTGCTCTATAAGACCCAGGTAAGACCATCTCTGGAATACTGTTCTCATGTATGGCGCTCCGCATCCAAACAGTTGCTGAAGATATTGGACGCCATACAGATAAATTCATCTTGTGGATGACCCAGAGTTGACTAAAGACCTTGATAGCCTTAAACATCGAAGAAAAGTGGCGGACCTATAAACGTGTTCGAACGAGCTGGCACTTTTCATTCCTCCCAGAGTTGTGCCAAACACCCGTCAGACACAGCCTGCATCAATATACGATTCAGTTACATAGGACGGACTCCTTTTTCTGGAGGACTACCTCGCTCTAGAATGGATTTCCGAGTAACGTCTTTCCCTGAAAAATCTGGCTACGTAATTAAGCTTTTAGATACTTGTTACTAACCCATGAAACCTTCAATACACAAAAAGGACAATAATTTATTAGCGTCATTAATGGGCGTATATTTTTTATGTAGTACGAGTACTTTGTGAATCCCCCCAACACGAGAGGAACCTGGTGTATTGTTATTAAAAACATTATCAGTTTGCATCGCTGATCGCGATAAAGCTGGAAATTCCTGATGAGTTTTCTTTTTAATTGTTAAGGTGTTATTGTGAAGCTCCTCTTTATCTTAGATTGGGTGAAGCCTGAAGCCCTGAATCTGGTTATTATTTAAGGCCGACTGAAAGTCGTCCTCTATTTCTATATTTAGACGTATACCTGCATTCACTTGGACATTTTTCTTTGAGCTGTTCAATAAGTTGCTGTATAGTTTCTGGTTTTAATGGCCATTGCTGATGCAAAATATTTCTTTGCAACTGTTGGACCCTATACACGTAAAAAACACTTTTCCGTATTTAGCACATCAAACTTTGGGAAACGATTGAAACTGAATCAGTTATAATTGTCTTCTGATAAGCCTCTGAGGGCGCTAAATAACTGTGGTGATGCTTTGTCATTTTCTTTTGTCCTTCTGAGAGATGAAGCTTTTGGCTTATCAAGAAATTTTGTGAGACCATATCCATCTAAAAATCTATCTCGGGAAAAGAGGATCTATAACTACAGACATGCATCTAGATTTTGCAAGTATAATAGTACAGTGGTGTTCTGTATTGCACAACTTGGTTAGAAAGAGAGATGAATTATTTGCTCTCGAAACCCTATCCTGCGGTTACGAAGATTTACAAGAAATTTCCAGTGTAGGTGGACATTCAAAATAAATAGAAGTTAGGGAATTCTCTTGTACATAGGTACTTCAATGGGTCAGGAGTTAACTCCTGGTAAAGATACCGTGTGATATATTTATTATGTAACAATACTTGTTGATAGTTTATGCAATAAAATTAATTTTAGACGTTTTTTAGCATCACGATATACAACGTGGATCCACGCTGGAATAAAGCAAGAACTTTAAAATATTCTTTTTCCATAATAATTATTGTCTAGAATTGCTTCTCATTTGTATTTGCTGTAATTTCTAAAAAACATAGAAATAAAAAGTAACTCTATCATAAACAATCACGCAAAAAATTGTATATAATTCAGTTTAGTGACTTAAATAAATTAAGTTTTGTATTTTATAAAAACAAACAATGCTACTTACTTTTTAAGTCTTTCATGGATATAGAAAAAGAATTCCAGTTCCCATGCATTGTTTCAGCAACACTTTGCTTTTGATGTCACGATTATTGTATATTTTGGATTGGAAACCATGCAAATGTGGTCTTTGTTCATTTTCTCATATTATTTGTATGAAGGAATATATTTGGTAACAAATCTCAAAATAAAAACACGCTTCCATACAGAAAACCGCATTAAAGTCTACACCTGTATCGCTGCGTGTAGTTTGCTTAGCATTATTGCCGCGCGCCCTCACAACGCATTAGGCGGTGTTGCAAACGCCATGACTTGTTTTAAGGCCAGCCAAAGTCGGTACAAACTCTAATAGTTTAATACAAGAATCTTTGTTAAAAAAGGCGACAGCTAGCGTTATATCCAAAGACATTTAACCTAACGAGACCCGACAACTCATTCATAAAGATACGAAAACTTGCATCCAACATCAGCAAAACGCTTGCCCCACCTCCTTATATTTTTATGAATCACACATAACACAATTTTTTCCCGGCCAAATCCTCGCCGTGAACAATACTCGTCCCCCATTACTAAATGTAGTGTTGCCCGCCAGTACGAAAGCAAGAACAGCCTTTGAAATTGTGAGTTCATCCTGATAATAATTTCAATAAAGTAAATACATTTCATTTAAAATGATGGTCTTTATTTCGGGTGTATTATTTAAAATAAATCTACGTTTTATTTATAGTGTGTGGAATTATCAAAGTCGGCGGCTGCTAGTGGGTCCTGAAGGTTAGTTAACATGAAATAGTTCTTTTGCTAATGAAGGCGGAAATTGATACTTTTCACATAGCGGGGTTCAGGCATGTAGTCGAGTACGGAAAAGTTACTTTCCGCAAGAGCTGGAAACACAATTTTAAAAGGAGCATGTGGAAAACACTTATTTGCTTTTCTGTAAGCAAATAAGCGCTCGCTCCCCGTAGCAAAAAACGACCTTTAGCCTTAATATGTCTTTGAGAAAAGGTATAAAAACAGTTGTTTGGAAAAATCGAGAGAGTTTTATAATACAGGGTTAATATAATTCAGGGTCAATGGCCGTAGAAAAAAATAGTATATTCAACTGACATTTAACGACTATTAAGAGCCGAGCATGAAAATATACTATGTGCGTAGGTGAATATCATAATGAATAGTCGTTGCATAATATACTATTAAGCAGCAAATATTTAAATTATATACTTTCAAAACTTATTTCATATATAATTTTAAATTTGAAGACGGAACTTATAAAGACACCAAAAATAAACAAAATTATCTCCATTTAAACGTTTTTGTGACTCTCAATGGTTAAAAGAAAAATTAAATTATCCCACTGTTAGCCTAAACATAAACTAGTTTTAATTATTTTTGAGATAAATAAAAAAGAACTGAAACATACAAATTGTATTTAAAAACATATAAATATAACACATAACTGGTTAATGACTACATGTATTCAAAAAGTAGCTTAATACCTATTTTCTTCTGTTAAATACTTATTAAAGATATATTTACATTACATTATAAATTTTACTACACAAAGTTTTTAAGCAATTTTAGAACACGAGTTTATTTACCGCAGATAAATCAAATTGTCTGTAATTGGTACATTCAGATTTGCTTGACTAGTAAATTATGTAAGTTTTATTAAGCTATTGTATAAATTTAACAAACAATCAGACCTACTTGAAAATATATATTTTATTTATTTTAAACACCGGAAGTAACCGTATCAGGCACATAGGTAATATACAAAGACATCTATTAAATGTCTGATAATATATGAATCTGGTATCTGGTATATAGAATTCAAATATAAGTCTCTTGTTGATAGTTACCAACAACTAATTTACAAATTTTGATTTGGCTATATACTTTTATCGTTAAATTAATTAACCAAACGAAAGTATTGAGAAAATATCCCAATTGATCTACTCTTATTATTATGCTTCGGTAACATGGTAACAAAATTACAATAAGACCAAAATAATTATTATAGATTTGTATCGTCTCCGTGGCTGTTCCTATTAAGAGATTTTGTCACGGTTGTTATTGTCGGAGATAAGATCATTTAATAAACGTAAAACTCTCCTTTGTCTTCATTGATTAAACGAGACAATAAGCACGTGGGTTACGAAATATCTTTATGATGCGAACGTTCAATTATTATTGGCGTCTGTAATTAATCAAACAGGAAAATTGCCTTTTGATTGGGAGCGGTTCCATAAAGACGAGAGCCCGCCTCGAAATAAAAGTTAATGGCAATGAAACGGCAACGGTTATGCCCGGTAATGTTAAGTAATTTTAGATAATCGCATTTGATGAACATAGATATTGTCTCTAGAAAATTGATAGGGGCTTAACATTAAAAAGTATTTTTGAAGTGACACTTCTTTAAGCGTGCTGTACCTGTAGAGTAGCTGGTGAATGCGTTATAAAAGTTACAAAATGTGTGATATGGCGAACGGTAATGAAAGTAGAGACGAAAATCAATGAGGCGAATTTTGAAACGGGCTCGCCCAATTCAAACGAAACATGGGATAACCAACTTTTACATTCGTCCCTTCCGCACCGAACTCGTCTATCTTCCTCTGACAGAAACTGATTGTTAAACAGGCCAAGGTTTCATGTAGGTATAGTATATTCTACCATTCGTATCAGCGAAACTGTATAAAATAAAAATGTATAATAGTAGGTTCTACCATTTGTGCCAGCAAATTTGCATGAAATGAAAATATTATTCTGTTTTGTGCAAATGAAGTTTCACTTTTGGTTTGTGGTCAACAAGCATACCAATATTTTTTAGTGTATTACAACTCAATAATTTTAGCAGATTTATGTCAAAGAGAAATTTTATTTCTTCCGGTCCCATAGAAATCACTGTAGATCCGTCCATTTCTTACAGTAAAAGAAGGATATTTTAGTTTTAGCCTTGTCCGGCTTTCAGATATCTCATGTTATTATTATTTCCTTTACTATTATTGCTTAATACTTGTTATTACATAATGTTCCCGTTACTCTTCTCTAAATTTTCTCTTATATAAATAACTGCAATATTCAACTTGCTTGTTTTCCTAACTCAAAATTTTACTTGTCCCTATTAATTATTCAGCTCGTTTTTGATTCCCCTGATACATTTTCGTACTATGAAAAGGTTTGAAAACATTCGTGGGTTTTATTGATCTTACTGCAGCGTATGATACTGTATCGAGAGAAGCATTAATATACAATCTACTCAGAGCCATACCATGCCTGAAAACATGCAATCTAATTAATAACCCACCAACAGTAATATTATTTCAAGTATTTGGAATAAAAGCAGTACTGAGAAATAGTAAAATGGCCTTCCTCAAGGTTGAGTGCTCGCCCCACTCCTATTCAATCTTTATTCGGCTGACTTACCTAAAACGAGGTGAAAAAAATTACCTAATTAAACGACTTGGCGGTCTCTTAATAGCTCAAACTCAAATTACCAACTGAGCAGGCCTTGAATGAGGACCCTGCTTGGCTTAATGATTACTTCAAATAATGGAGGCTGTCCAACAGAAGTTTCCTACTTCCATCTATCGAGGCAGTCGGCATGCAGCCATATCCTTCAAGAAGAATTAAATCACAGAATTATTAACCATAGCAGAAATCCCAAGTACTTACTGACACTGGATCGATGACTAATATCTTGGAGACGTAGTTGGTAAACTGAAACCATGCAATAACAACATAACCGCCAAACTTGCTGAAAAAACATGAGGAGCTACAATAGCGACACTTTAGACATCACCTCTCGCCTTGGTGTACTCTGTCGCGGAATATTGCTGTCCTGTTTGGATCAACAGTGCAGACATCATAAGAGTAGATGGGCAACTTAACCAAACGGTACTACTGATTACTGAGACTATACTGCCAACACCAATGCGCTGGCTCTCAACGCTCAGAAATATCACATCAACCGCAGCCCTCCTTCCGTAACAACGTCGACCTATCAATTCATACTAATAACTTCTACCTAACAGGGCAATACCAATAATACCATCTGCTTAAATCAAGCATCTAGCAGTTCGATTAGCACTAGAATGAAATTAACTTTAACGCCACTCATAAAGGGTTTGCTTCGTGGAAGGAAAGCACAGGAGGCCATTACATTCAACTAGACCTAGAAGATCCAACTCAGAGTTTCAATCAATGGATCTGACTTGCCACACTCAACCGAATTAGAACATGTTGCGTGAAATTTGCTGACTCTCTACATAAATGGGGCAGGGCTGAATTGTCACAATCTGATTGTGAATCCCAGCGGCAGACTATCCTACCCTGGCGACCTCGAGGACTTCATAAGAGTTGTAGATACCAGAGGCAATCGCATGGCTTCGCATTTTGGATTTAAATATATTATTTATCATATCAGTTACAGTTATTTTTGCTCTTATATATTTAAATCTTATTTTATATGACATGGACACGTTTTCTGCAGTATTTTGTATTATATCTTCTTTCATACAATATCGAACTGTAACTCTTATTTGATAAATAAATAACTAATCCTATTTGTTTTTCCAATTAAACATAAAGTTTGTCTTTTTTAGATTTCGTTATGTGTCCAATAATTCATAAAATTCGTAATAAAAGCCAACAAATTGTGTTCTTGATATTGCAAGCGGAAAAGGACTCCATATATACACACCAACTCTAGCAAAAATAACAGTTATTTTAAAAAATTGCAGAGGAAATTTCGACATTCAATCGGAAGGAATAAGATATCTCCGGAAGCACTATCTCGACCTCGATCTTTTAAGTGAGTGATTAAGTATTGATTTGGCTTTATAAAAGATGAACAAAAATGCACAAATTTAATTTGAAGTAGAACGATTCTTCGCTGAAATGTTAAAATAATATGAATGTTACAAGGATACATTCTGGTTGCATTTTAATAGCAATTGTATGATAAAACTATATTGTAATCTACTAAAATGCATAAGCTATTAAACAAATATCACC
>MU189566.1:0-38653 GCA_016904865.1 Pissodes strobi | reverse complement strand
ATTAATTTTTAATAGCCGAATTATAAAGTCAAATCCACGGTTTGGGAATAAAAATTGAAATATTCAGGCGACCCAAATGTCTATTAAGCAAGGCCATAGAGAATCTGCATAAAAATGTTATTCGGCATTTGGAATTTTAACGAAGCGCGTGTCAAATAAAACGCCATCATTACTATTATTACCGCTTGTTTACCATCCGAAGTAAAATTTATTGCCAACCTATCACCCTGTTCTATAACATTAAGATTTCAATCTTACTCATGTAACTATGGGAATCTCTTCAGATTATAAGTTACATTGGATTTCCTCATAATGCAAGTCATAACATAACATTATTGTTAGCGGCCTTCACTTATATGCGTCGGGTTCAGGATTATTTAGTCATCCGTTTCGGTTCTTTCTATAGCAATTATTTATTGCATTGAAATTTATTCAAATAAATCAAAAATAATCGAACTATATCGAACAATAGCTTGTATAACCAACCCCCAAAAAATCGAAATGAACTGAAAATAGCAGCTGCTTTAGAGAGAGACTCAGCTTTTGAAAATTGGGGGGATCTTATCGGTTCGATGGATTGCTTTAAGTAGAAGAATAGTTAATGCCATTATACACAACTATCGAGCATATATTTCGAAAAAAAAAATTGATTTTGTTTGCTGATACTTTTGATGAATTAGCAAACTTTTCAGAACAGCTTCAATAGCAAGGTATGAATCTAACAGAAGCAGATAGAGCTGTACGCGTCCCAATAAGAGTTTTAGAATCTGTGGCTATCACTCCGAAGCTAAAATTGGCTGCTACGTTGCGCTTGATTGAAAAAGCACAATTATAAAGAGGCATTATAAGCTTCATCAAGGAAAAGTTGTACTTTTAAATCCCATCTTCAAATTGTTGAGATAGATCAGCTCCTATGCCAATTCAGGACATGTGAGTATTGGTGCAGTCACTTGACATTCATTAAGAGAGGTGAACGAACTATGCCAGTTTCTCATTTTTCTTGGTTAAATTTGTGATTGGTGCTACAAGAGGGGAAAAATTTGGAACGAATCGACGATACCTTGAAGCGGTTCCTAGGAATCTTCGGACTTCTGAAACATTTTTCCGTGGTGGAATATTCACTATAGCTTCGATCTTTTCCGGGTCCGGTCTCAAGCCATATTGGTCTACAATATAGCCTAGATAACGTAGCTCCGATCTACAAAAATGACACTTGTCTAAAGACACAATCAATCCAGCTTCGCGTAGTCGGTCCAGAATAAGGGTTAGTAATCCTAAATGCTCCTCAACGAACTTACTCATAATGATGATATCGTCTACATAGACCATTAAATATTCTTCCAAATCATATCCGAGGACATTATTCACTGGTGATTATTGGTGCATTGGTTAGACCAAAAGGCATTCGGTTGAATTGAAACAATCCTCGCCCAGGTACAGTGAAGGCAGTAAATTCTTTCGAAGATTCGCTTAAAGGGACTTGCCAAAAGGCTGATTTAATATCAATTGAGCTTAAGTAATGGGTATTTCTAAGCCTGTCCAAAATGGCGGATATATAAGACAGTGGATAAGCGTCTTTGTTGCTCTTAGAATTAATTAAACGAACATCTATGGAGAATCTGTAAGAGCTATATTTTATCTTAGCTAAGCATACAGGACTAGACCTAGGGCTTTGTGACTTCTCAATAACTCCGAAGGATAACATTTCTTCGTCAATTATCCTCTGTTTGAATGGAGAAACATGGTAGTAACTTTGCTTGATAGGCTTGCATCCAGGTTCCGTTTCAATAGCATGTTCAGCGGCTTTACCACAAGCTATTTTTTCTGTTACAATGTCACTTAATATAATCTTTTATGCATCAGTATGAGTGTGTTCATCTAAATTGCTACAGTTACTTGGGCTTCCTGTATTCTCTACAAATTGCCAAACACCCTGCTTAAGATCAGGGATTATTTCCATAGCTTTCCACAAGTCTATTCCTAGAATAAGTTTGTGGTGTAATTCAGGCAATATTAGAATATTTATTCCCATGAATGTCATTGATACTTGCATGTAACCTGTGGTTTTACATCTTTGTCCGTTAGCCACAGTACAACTAGTTTGTTCCTGTAAAAGTTTAAAGCCAAGACTCTTTAAAAATTCAAAACCAGGCAATTCAACGATGGTTCTTGAAGCTCCCTAATTCAATAATGCTAAAAGCGTAACTCCTAATATCTGTACTTTTAAATAAGGTCATTCATTGGTCTCCTTCACCATGAGCGATGATGAAATCCAAGATAATTTGATTAGAATGATTTTGTGTCGGTAACGAAATTTCATCGAGAGAGTCTTTCCGACTTAACAACTCCCTCTTGGGTCGTTTCCCGAATTATTACACTTGGTGCAAGATCTAACTGTAACATCTGGGGTTCCACAACGGTGGCAGTGCATTTTCTTAGGTTGGGTACAATCTCGGTTGAGATGACCTTCTTATTTACAATTCAAACATGTCAATTTAGGTCCGTTATTATTTGGAGTTCGATGAATAGCATCGACTCGACTAGATGTCGAACAGGAGTCAGAGTCGTGTGAGACGTGGGCAAAATCAGGTTCTACAAATATTTGCGTCTTCCTTCTGGCATGAGGCACATATGTATCAGATCGAAACTTCTTAGTATCTAATTTTAGGCATTCATCCTCAAGTTCGGTCAAAGAATTGACAATAGGTAATTGAGTAGTGTAGAAAGGCCACAATGTTCTTGAAATGATGTCCAGCTAAACGTCTTCAGGCATTCCATGGAATAAAGCAGGCATAGCAGAAAAATATTCTATAATACTTTCGAATGGATCTTGAGTTCAATCGAGAATTTCCCTAAATAATCGAAAATGATAATGTGGAGGTTCAAAAGGTTTGCATAAAAGGTTAGATAGTGCTTTCCAGTTTGTGAATTGATGTCTATTGGCTCGATGCCAAGTGAGCGCTTTCCCTTCAAATAGGTCTGTAGCAGTGTCGAACAAGTCTTTTTCAGATGCTCTTCTAGCAATACACATCTCGATGGCTCGTTCAAGAAAACTGTGTACTGAACAACCTCTGGGATCTCCATTTAATTTCAAATTCCATTTTTCAATTCTTAGTTCTCGTCCTGGCCGTTTATTGGAATACACTGGTGTTTGCACTCTGCTAGTGGCACCAGGGTTAGCACCTGCATTGCTTGAAACCGAAGAACTATCAAAATCAGCATCTCCAATATGGGTTGAATCTAGCAACATAATTAAATGTGGATCTTATACAACTGTGCTTAGGCTATCTAGAGCATTCAATACTTTCATAGATAATGTAGATCTATCACTAGAATCCTCAGCAGTAGCTTAGAAATTTGGGATCCGGTTAATCCGGTTTAAAAGATGTAACAAACATGACTGATATCTCTCGAATTTACTTCTGATATCCTCTCCAGCTATGGAGGTGATGGTTGCAGTTATGTCACTCAAAACCCTCTCAATATTAGTCTTCTCATCTACACATTTTAGATTCTAAGGAGTTGCAATTAATGGTTTGTTCTTATTTTCCATTTCCAGTAATTAGATATCAGCTATAATTACATAACAGTCAATGGTAAATAGGAAAAATCAAGCAAATAGTAACATCAGACGCTTGGAAAACTGATCAAGTCAAAAAAAAGATCGTCAATATAGGATTTTCACACATTACTATTTTTCTTTCTTTTTAAAACGTGGCCCCACGTTGGGCGCCAAAATTTGCCATAACAGTTTTTCACAAGCTTATGATTTCAGTTTAATGACCATGAGCTGAATGTTATGATAAACATAATTTTACTAGAGAGCTTTAAGTTTGGGATCCTTAGAACTGGCCAAAAACAAACGATGGAGCTATTATTGATATCCAACATGAAGATAATGAGATAGTGAGGAATATAATAAACGATTTTGAGCATCAAATAATACATGGATTTTGAACGTATAAAATGTGTGAACAAAAAAGAGAGGGAGAGAGAGAGAGGTGGGGAGAGAGAGAGGGGGGAGAGAGGGGGAGGGAGAGAGAGGGGAGAGAGGGAGAGAGCGGTAGAGAGAGGAAGTGGGAGGGAGAGAGAGGGGGAGAGAGAGAGAAAGAGAGACACATGTACTTTATCTCTTTTGCGAGACGAAAGTTTCCAAGCGTGTCGTGACGCGGCCTTGAAAAATCACTCTCATGCAGCCAAAGAAGTATTCACTTCAAAAATCAAATTGTAACCGCATGGAAAGTAAATGGAAAGATACCAGTGCAATGTTTATGAACGCACTTTGAGACAGAAATGTGCTAGGTTGGTAGAGGTTAGGTTGCCCGATAACTTGGATGCGACAAACTGAAGAGGAAAGCCGTGACGTCAGTTGCTGGAATCGATCGGAAGTAGAAGCGTTTACCGCTTGATTTGTGTTTATTTTCCATCGTTTCTGCACTTGTTGGTTAAATTTCTGTTCTTGAGGAGTGTTTTTTACGAGTTTTCAATAAACATTTTGTGTAGGCATGTAGTAGAGTGGTACACTAAGTTTTGGGAAATAGATATTTGAGTTTAGAAAACATTTTTGTGCGGATAGAACACTTTTACAAACTTGATCAGTAGTGTTGAGACTTTGTTTTTTAGTGCCATTACCCGATAAACTCTTGAATTAATTAGAGGGTTTGTAAGAAAAAGGGTTGTTGTCAGAAGAAAATATTTAAATCAAGATCAAAAGTCCGACGCATCGACCCTCAAACGTAGTAGAAATGATGATTTGAATAGAAGAAAACATAAAAAATATATTAAAATTGTCACTGTAGTTCAGAAAATATACAGGGTGGTCCGATTTATAATCTGGAGATTTTGGCAGCGTAAAAATAGGGTAAAAACTACATATAAACTTATGTCCGCAAATGCAATTTTCAAGTTAGAGGGCGTTACCAAACTGGCAAAATCAAAATTTGGAATTTAATAGTTTATTTTCATTATAAAAATTGTGATGAAACTTGTTGCAAGCGATTAAAACAAATATTTTTTTGCGTGGTTTTTTTTCTATGGTCAAATGGTTTTTAATTTTTTTATCGAAAACGAAGCAAGATACGAAAAAAAGTTAAAGAACAAAAAAAAAGTTATGTTTTTCATTAATAAATCCGAAAAAAAAATACAAAAAGTCAGTAGCATACATTTTCTTTAAATATTGGCTAAGGTGCCCCCCGAAACGCGTCTGGACTTATACTTTTAACGTAATTAGGTCTAAATTAGCCCCTTATTGCTACAAAGAACTAACAATTTTCATTAAAATCGTCTAAAGAAGATTTAGCATATTTATATAAAAAAGTTTTTCAAAAAACTTTAACTGCAACACTATGCGTTTTCAGACATAACTTCATACAGACTTTTTAACTGGTAAATACGCTGTTAATGTCTCCTGATTGTAAATCGGACCAACCTCTGAATTTATATTTATCTACATGGAGCTTATTTGTATTAGGTTTTGAAACTGTTTTGTTAACTTAAGTTTAATTATTGCTTAAGCATTTGTCTTTTACCTACTTAATTTTGGTAATAATGAAAAACAAAGTGTATTTATTTACTTGTACCTAGCAATTCAGGTAACTGCATTCTTATCACTTTTTCAAAGGAACTTTAGGCTAAAGGGGCTCTAAAGTGTTTCTTTTAATGGAACACCCTGTATATTATTAAATATTTAAAAAGGAAAACAGATGTCCTGGGGGTGAGTTCCACAGTGATGCAGTCTGCCAAACAAAGAAGTTCTTGTAAAGCGATGTTCTGGGTGGTTCCAGTTGTACGACGAACTGGTGCGCTCTTGCCGTCTGTCGTGACTGTCTGACAGACGTTACCAGGGGCGGTATGAGGCGAGCCAAATCCTGGGAACATCTGCCGTGAAAGGGGCATCTCGGCCACATGTCTGCTGTGCTCCAGACTATCCAGATTCCGGGTCAACTCTGGGTCGCCGACAAGACGCACAGCTCTCTTCTAAATGGAATCCAGCAACTTTAGGGTGTGCTTTGATGCGGCACCCCAGATGTGTGAGCAATATTCTAAGCACGGTCTTATTTGCGCTTTGTAGAGCAAGAGCAACTGCTGCGGTGTATACAGTTTTTTGTTGCGAAATAGCGCACCAAGCTTCTCGGAGGCTGATTTTGCGATATTAGCAACGTGGTCATGCCAGGACATATTGCTGTTGACCGAAACACCCAGCAGTCCGATTGACGAGGATGAAGAAATGGTCGATCCCGCCATAATGAAGTTAGGGCCCGCCATATTGGCCCTCTTGGTACACGTGGCTGCTTGGGGTATTTGCTGCATTGAACTGGACCAAATTTCTGTCGCTCCAAGTTTGAACTTTCTCCAGGTCTTGATTAATTGCTGTAATCTGCTCCTGTCTGCGGTGATAAGTCTCAGTCGCTGGTAAAGGTTTTTCTGATCTCAGTTGGGAGACAAGGGTACTGTCATCTGCAAAACTGTAAACAGGATTATTCGTTTCGATCAGCAGGTCATTAATATAAATAAATAGATAAATAAATAAATAAATAAGCTTTTATTTCCGACAGGTAAAACCCACTTACAGGAAATTCACTAGAAAGTAAAGACTAAAAGTAAATTACACAGCAATAACTAACCTAATTTAATATAAACTGCAGAGCAGCATGAGCCTAAGCATAAGGAGTGGACTCTCATACATTATTAAGCGTCAACATAGAGTTTATGATCTGATTGACTGAATCAGCATTCAGGTCATTTTCACGTGAGATAGCGTTAAATGCATTACACATAAAGTAAATAGGACTCTGCCTCGTAATATTAGATCTGGCTGCGCTGAGGTAGAAAGCTGGGGTATGCCTTGAACCAGACCTAGAAACTCGAAACTGGAGGCATTCCAACAGAAACGGACAATCAACGTGATTATGAACCAAGTTATGCAAAAATTTAATATACTGAATCTGTCTTCTAGCGACTAAGGATATTTCACCAAACCTTTGTAAGAGTAATCTGTACTCATAACCCCTAATAGGATAGACTCCATCGCATCTAAAAGCCAAATACTTCAAAAATCGTCTTTGTATTGATTCGATTGCGGCAATGTGGCAATCATACATAGGGTTCCAAATGATTGCACCATAGTCTAATTTAGATCGGACAAAAGTGTGATATAGCAGTTTTATAGTAGATATGTCTTTGAAATATTTACTGTTTCGTATTACAAAACCAAGAGTCTTAGAGGATGACGTGACCAGTTGGTTAATATGGGGTATGAAAGTAAGTCTCAGATCAAACAAGATGCCCAGGTCTTTAATGTTTTCAGGTCTGCTCAGCGCAGCACCATCCAATGTATAAGCATATATAACAGGATTATTTTTACGAGAAAAAGTGATAACGTTGCACTTAGAGATATTAAGGGTTAACCTGTTAACCATGCACCAATTGTGGACTAGGACTAAGTTTCCTTGCAAATATTCACAGTCCGAAGGTTTGTCTATTCTACTGAACAACTTCAGATCGTCAGCATACACAAGCTTATCGCACTTAATAACATTAATTAAGTCATTAATAAAACACAAAAATAACAGGGGTCCTAAGTTAGATCCCTGTGGTACACCAGAACTAACGACAAATGACGGCGATCTGAAGTGCTCATATTCAACATACTGGGAGCGTCCAATCAAATAAGATTCAAACAATGCTAGCAGTCTCTGTGATACACCAAGGTTCCCAAGTTTAAAAAGCAAAATATAGTGATCAATTTGGTCAAATGCCTTCTGAAAATCCGTATATATAACGTCAAGCTGACCCTGTGCGTCTAGTGTTTTGCAGGCAATGTGCGATAGTGTAGCCAAATTTGTTATGCATGAGCGAGAATCAAAAAAGCCATGTTGATCATGTGAAAGGAGACCTCTAATTTTAGGGTATATGCTGTTGTGGATGACTATCTCCAGAATTTTTGAAAAATTACAAAGAATTGAAATAGGTCTATAGTTTCTTACCCAAGTACAGTCGCCCTTTTTTAATACCGGAATTATTTTTGCTGTCTTCCAAATATCTGGAAACTGACCTTTATTAATTACAAGATTAAAGATGTGGGTTAATGGGGTAACCAGGACACAGGCACAGTCCTTTATAAGGAAGCTAGGAATGTTGTCAACGCCTGAGGTTAGTTTATTTTTGAGTTTTTTGCTGGCTTTCAGTATGTCAGCAGTTGTTATATGCGGAATATCAATGTTTGTTGCTGCAACTGAGCACAACGGCTCTCAGATCATTGATTTGTGCCGAATCGATATACACACTGCGAAAATATTCAGCAAAAGCATTGACAATGGCCTGAGGTCCGCCGTATTTACCGCAGTCATCCTTCAAGATGCCAGGGATTCTTGTTTGGGATTTTTTGCCGTTAACAAAAGACCAAAATGCAGATGGATCAGAGCGAATGTTAAGTTCAGCATTGCCAATATACTCCAGATAGTCAGTATTGGCTTGGGCTTTAATTTGACGCCTAATAGCATTAAATTTAGTTAGATAGAAGTTGGTTTTATACAACTTGCAATCTCGATATGCCTTTTCTTTTTTAAAAATGAGCTTTACCGTTTCACTCGAGAACCAAGATGGAAAACGTCGACGCTGTTTGATCTTTACAGGGACACACACTTCGAAAATATTATCTAAAATTTGGTATAGAGCTTTGGAGGAGTCGTTTACATTTGAAAAGCCAAGAACCGGTGACCAGTCAGCGTCCAAAAGCAAGTCGTACATGAGAGGTAAGTTTGCTTTTCTAAAATTGTACTCCTTGGGAGCATTTCTATTAAGGCTAAAGCTCTTGACGTGAGGGTCAACTATTGTAGCCTGAAAATTTAATAACAGGGATGGATGGTAGGGGTCTTCATTAACGAAAGGTGTGTCTCCGTAATGACCAATGTCACAGTCAATATTTGAGAAAACAAGATCTAACAGGCGATTATTACAGTTTTTTATATTGTTAACCTGAGATAAGCTGAGTGCATCAGAAAAACTTGAAATTAGTGCATACTTAGAGTCGGAAAAGTTTTTATGTACATATTGCGGTATATTAAAGTCCCCTAGAATTAGCAATCTGTTCTCGTGCAATATATTCAAAGTTAGGAGATGATCCAAAAAGTATTCGAATTCGTTATTGTTAATATATGGTGGGATGTAGACTAGAATAATATGTAATATGGAAAATTTCACCTTCAGCCTGCAGCCCACAACACTAATAGCAGGAAATGTATTATTTAAGAGATTTAGGTCGAGTTGCTCAGGTTTCAGTTCACACTTCACACCCAACAGTACGCCTCCTCCTCTGGACACTCCCGCCAATTCAAACTCCCGATCTGACCGAAACACTGCATACTCCGACGTGAAAAGTTCGGAGTTAAACACATCCTGTCTCAGCCATGACTCCGTAATAGCGACTATGTCCATACTGCTGGTGGAAATAGCGTTAAAGAATGAATGCGTTTTTGTATTTAAACCCCGCACGTTTTGGTAGTAGCACTGAATAAGTTTGGGTTCCTCCGTTGAAGAACTTAGTTTTTTGAAGTTATTGTAGGGTGGCCCTTAGTGTATCTTAAGACAAGATCTCTCTCACCGTTGGCCTTCCGATTCCGCAGCTGTTCCTTCACGCTGTTCAGCTCGCTCAGCTGCGATGGAGTTAAATCCGCCTCGACGTATGCTCGACGGGAGTCTCTAGCCTTGCCTCTATTTCTGAGGACCCTGGAAACATCTTGCGGACCGCTAAGCACCACCTTCAATGGTTTAAATCCATTTTTATTAGGTTTCCCGAGCTTTATTACATGGCTCACAGCAATATCTTGGCCACATACCTCAGTAAGAAATGTAGACACTTGGGAGATTTCTGCCTCGCCGTCCGTCACATTAAAGTTGAACAACATAACCTGATTTGCACGCCTTTGCCTCTCCATTACTTCAGACAAAATTTCCTCGCCCGTTGAGTTCGGAAGTGTTGATAGAACCGACTCTGGCCGATCAGCAGGAGTGGGACCAATAGATGCCCCTTTCTTTAAACTAGCCATCATAGTCTCCATGCGCTCCTCTAGATTTTCCAACCTTTTCTGTAGCACTGGGATCAATCGTAGACCCTCCTGGCATGCATCGCAAAAATACTTTAAGCTCCTTTTATTCTTCAGTTCGATGACACGGACTTCAGAGGGAGTTAGATCCGCACAACTGTAGTGAAACTTAAGTCTGCATCCATCGCAGGGTACGTGCTTTTCGTTGTCGACAAATAAAACGTCGCATTTAAAGCACGAAGCCATTATAGGTCGATGTGGCACCTGGGATTTATTATTGACTGTACCCCGTATACTGCTCAGCAGCTTATCGCCAAAAAATGTGTATATATATTTTTATTATAATACTATTTTTGTTGGAATGTAAGTTTTTGTGCACTGTTTGGATAGTTATTTAGATCGTGGGATGCCTTTAGAAACAATTCTTCAGCGTTTTTATATTATACAATAAAATGTACACTTTGGAACCGAGCACAAATTGTCTATACTTCTTAATTCTTCCTTTGATCGAAAATTTATTTTTCTACTCGGCCAAGTTCCTCAGTAAAACTTGAAAAAACAGGGAACGAAATATAGCGTGATGCTATCCACGAACAAGCAAATAGATGAGGAACAGAGTTGATGAAAGTATTGCAGCCTGAGGCACGTCCGCTTTAATGGTGAATGTGTTCAGTCCATCAACTGATGCAACGTGCAGAGATCGGTTCTTAAGGAAACTGGCAAGTCAGCTGCAGAGAGAGACTGGCAGTCCGAAGAACGGATGTTTATTGAGCAGTTCGTCATGCCAAACTCTGCAAAATGCTTTCGAAATATTCAACGCAATCGCTCGAGACTTTCCGTAGTTCTCAATTGCCCTACTCCATATATGGGTGACATAGGCCAATATATCTCCTGTCGATCTCTCTTTGCGAAAGCCGTATTGATTATCGCTGATTATTCTGTTGTTCTCGAAGTACTTTAGTAGTTGCTGATTGACTGCGCGTTCCATGGCTTTTGAAATTATTGGAAGCAAGGCAATTGGGCGATAGTTTGAGGGCGTGGTTTTCTTGCCTTTTTTGGAACAGGTTGCACTCTAGCGACTTTCCAAGGAGATGGGTAAATCCCTTTTCTGTAAGACAGAGAAAAGCCTGGAAAAAGCGAGTGTTAGTTCGTTGGCGCAGTTTATTAACACGATCGCCTTGCCTTGGAGGACGTCTAAGGTAGAGTGCAATGAAAACATTCTGGCAAGCACGTTTGCTTTTTCCTTGGGTGTAGTCGCCGTGATACCACGTTCGTCTGCCAAAGGTGGAAGAGACGTTTTTGTAAAGTTATTACTTACTGCCTTTGCTACCGACCGGATACAACTTGCGCAAAGAGTCACGTCACTAGGAAGTCCCTCTGAAGCTAGAGCTAATTTGATGCTAGTTCTTGTGTGTCCTTCAAAACACACATTTAAGGGTTGGTTATGGAGATAGGCAAGAAATAGCCGATGAGCCTTTAATATGAAGGGGTCCCTCAGTCTAGCCAGCAAATAACGACCATTAGCCGCATATGAATCCCGCGGTGGAGTCATCGGGTCCATATCCAGCCCACCATCCCTCTTCGCACTTTTCTCCACAACAACCTACAAATTTTCCATCGCAAGAGACATATAGGCAACCAAAGCTTCCCTGTCGAAGCCAACACCAACATAATTTTTTATTATTATTTGGATTACACTAGACCTATAAGAAACCTTTGTAGATTAATGGATTAATGCTTTATTCATATAATTCTCATTAAAAATTGTTTAATAGTTTCAATAAATTTTATTTCTCATAAAAAAGGTTAAGCTAGCATTCTAAATAAAACATTTCTCGCAATTCTGCCTTTGGGGTAATGTTTCGACATCTAGTGCTAAGATTAGGACCTATCATTCTAATATATCTGTATGGATAAGAGCTGTACTCAAGTTCATATGCCACTTGGGAATTTATGAATTCATCTCTCCGTAAATGAAGTTTACTGCTCTTACCCAGAGCTTTGGCGATTTATTGTTAATTATGGCTAATCAATGCCAGCCGATTATTGTTTTACAACCAATAAAAAGTGACTGAGGGAGCTTTTTAACCTTAAAAAGATAAGAATATTCGAGTCAAGGAGGTTTTTGTATTATGTGACTGTTGATGTCTCCCAATAAATTGTAAGGAGACACTAACAGGCATGTAGCGCGAAAACCTCTTGGAACCAAATGCGTGTACTTCTCTCTACTCACGTGTCATTATAACTATATGCATCGATATACTAAAAGAACAATCTTGCCTTGAAATCTGCCATCAAGACCATGTCTCTAATCGTGAAAAAATGTTATAATTTCCGATCGTGACCCGTTTTTCCGACTTCAAGCCGTTTTCAATAAGCTTTCAGATAATTAAATGTATAAATCTAACCTAAACATCCTATCAAAATGTTAGAAGACGTATACCTTTCAATTTCCCATAATGCATTACAACCAAAGCTATCTATTCAGACTCGTAAAACTGCCGAAATATTGAATTTTTTTGCGATTTTCCATTTTAACCTTGATTTTTTGTATTTCCCTATCTCGCACGGAAATTTGATATAGAACTTTTTTGTAACAGAAATCACGATGTTTACAAATCTGCGTTTGATTTTCTAAACATAGTTATGCGTTCGAAGGACGGCAGTTTGTTGAGCAGTCCGCCATGCCAAACTCGGTCGAATGCCTTCGAAATATCCAACGCAATCGCTCGAGACTCTCCATAGTTCTCAATTGCCCTACTCCATATATGGGTGACATAGGCCAATATACCTCATGTCGATCTCTCTTTGTGAAAGCATATTTGATTATCGCTGATTATTCTGTTGAGGTTAAAATTTTGACATTTGTTTTCTTCTCTACCGACTCCATTAGAGAAAAGGGGAGCAAGAGAGACATATATACTTTATCTCTCTTGCGAGACGGAAATTTCGAAGCATACCGTGGCCTTGAAAAATAACTCTCAAAAGATGAAATACTTGACCAAAAAAAATTGTAACAACATTAAGATCTTCCTTGAATGTTGGTTGATACAATAGCTTCCCATTTATCTATAAACTGCGTTGGTTCTCCGCTAACCAGATTCAACGCTGAAAATCGTATGCGTTCATGGGTTGCTAAAGGTAAACGTAAAACAGTATCCCTGATTAATATTAAGTCTTCACATTATCGTTGGCGTTGTTTTAGGCCGACACTCAGCGGAAGATAGAACCATATCTACATAACGAAGGGAATCAACCGACGCGCGACGTCGGCGTCGAAGGCAGAGGCGTCAGGAAATTATTTCGCCCAGGAAGCTAATAAAGAGAGAATCTTGCTAAAAGAATCAAATGCAATTTTAGATTTCCTAATATAAAATTAAATATTTATTAATAGGTACTATCCACTTTCCAAATTTTATTAAAATACTTTCTAATCAAATGTTACATTTCTACTTACAACTGTCACACTATTGGCTGAGGATAATGGGATGATTTATTAGTACATTATTAGATAATTAAGGACCATGCTCAGCAAAAAACAGCAGATTTTTTACTACCTGTGGTAATAAAGTGCAATAATTTCCGAATACAGAAATCTCTGCAATTTATAGCCTATTACAATATAAATGACGATTAGCGCAATTCTATAAGCGGTACTGTAATAAACGAATGCCATTTGGTACTGTGATGAACCCATGCACGTATGCAATTAAATATTTTAAAAAACTCGAGACTCGCTAAAGAGTTATGGCGTAGTGTTCAAAAACCATTTTGAACACGTCTTCAAATCTAACGAATTAATTTTTGTACAGTTTAACATTGCACGCCACTGTCCTCGCATTCCAAACAAATTGATACCTAGGCGATACTACTAACGCCATCTCTTGTTTACCACGTTTATCCACTGCGTCGGCAGGCTAGAAAGCTAAAAGTTAAGCGTCCTCAAAAGGCCTTCGACCAATCATAGCGCTTCGCGCTTTATCCGGGCTGTATTTCTAGCGCCATCTGTTGTAAACCACCTTTACTCATCTGGAGCCGGCCGCGCATCCTAAACTCATCTGACCAATCATAGCGTTTCCCGCTATACCCCGGCGACCGAGTCGACCAATCACAGCGCATCCTACAGGATAGCCAGTTCACCCTAACTAAAATTCCCTAAAATTCACATCTTTAATATTCGAATTTCATGCAAACTAATCAGCAGATTTCAACCGGATTTGTATTAAAATTCATAATATTAATTTAGACAACCGGCCATGTTAAGTTTTTACACAATATCTCTGTATTTACATTATTGCCCTTTCAATGCCCTAAGCGGTGCATCTTCTCCCACCAGAAGGGGCGGTAACAACTTCTTCAAGTTGCTCTAGTTCCCACGTTCTAGAATTCAGTATAGAGTAAGAAGTAGTCTCTTTAACCTCGACCATGTAAGTCGCAAAAAGCGCACCCCCGTTTCGAGCCGGCTGGCGCTGAGCCGCCATGCCGGCAAGTTTTCACGTTTTGAGACCTCATATTCTCTCTAGTTCATTACTCAAGTGATATAGTGATATCCTGGCATAATCATCGTCACATCAAGCCTACAATAAGGTATTTATTGGCAAACTTAATGCCACTATTCTCCCGCCGAGCAATGGCGTCCCAATTGCCATGGGAGTTGTACAATCGAGCCCTTTCTCGAACCACACCGCACTCAATAGAGCCTAGTCTCTAAATCTCAAGTAAGTAAACGAACATGTTTACAATCACATTCTCACAAAGCCTACAAAAAGGTATTTTTGGGCATCTTACTGCCATTATGGAGACCGACTGATCTCTAGTACTAAGCCTACAAAAAAGGCATTTATCGGCATCTACTGCCATTGTGGAGACTCACTGATCTCTTGCACTAAGCCTACAAAAAAGGTATATTTCGGCATCTACTGCCATTTTGGAGACCCACTGATCTCTAACTCTCAAGGGCTGTGCCATGCGCTGCGCAGTCTCCAATGGTACTTCCATTGGATTTTCAACATTCTATATTACCAGTATACCACTGGATTGCTACACTCTTTGCCTTATTCTAATATAAGGATTACTCTGCACTAGTCTGCATACACACTCATGCCTTATTCTCACATAAGGATTAAACGGCACTAGTCTGCCAATTTACACAAGCTATCACAATGCTACATCCCATACGCGGATTTAAGCTTACCTATGCTACCTGCATAGCATACTTACTAATCATTCATGCGTGCACCAATGAGCCGCATTCACAGGGCATTCATGTCATGCCAATATGCACTAACTGCATACCAGTCAAGCCACTACACTTCAGTCATTCCTATTTGCAAGAAATAGAACTACATTGTATATAGAAGCTAGATATAGGCCTAGCAAGTGTTTTGTTAAAGTGACTTTCCCCCAGTGTTAGAAGATAACCTGAACATTGAACGTTTCTCGTCAATGGTGCTCATAGTGTACATATTAGCTTATAGGTGGACTCTAAGGTAATACTAATCCTGTTATTATCGCTTGTATATTGTATTTTATATCAAAGCTAAATCAGCTAACATAGTTGATAAGCAGCTGTTCCGCAGGAACTCTAACAGACATTTAACTGTATATAGTTTCAAGGTTATGTTTATAACCATACATTAGTTTAGTACTACAATTGTTTACGCAATGATTTAGGTTTTAAGAGTATTATTTATGTCATATTATTCAAGGTCGAAACTTTGCCTCGACTGATATTTTTCACATTGTAGCACTGACTACATACAATTATTCAGTGTTTATATTTTGTGTATTTATGAGCTTCTAGTTATTTTCAAGTAAAGTAACTTATTAAAATATTCATATAATGCTAAAGCTTTTTGTTTTATTTACAAAATGACTTTAGAACTAGCCCTATGGTAAATTTTAGTGCCTAAGAGCACATCTCTTTTTGTTCAGAAAATCGACCAAGATTGAGCCCAAAATTTTTCTATTTAAAAGTTGCCGAAAATAGAAAATTAGGTGGGAAGGATGGGTCATGTAATGTTGAAGCATAGAATACATAAAAAGGGAAGCATTGATTTTATATCCAGCGGTTTTGGTGTGTAACTGTAATATCTAGAATACCAAATACAATTGCATTCGCCATTCTATCAAGAATATTACTAATACATCTGCCAAAATTCTTATCAATGTAATGTCTGGGTTAATAGTGTACCCTTTGTCTCTATGCGTACCTGTTTAAAAAATTCAAATTCAAACTCTTTATTGGCGACAAAGCAATGGTTTTCTTACACAAGTCAATGAAATATTAATTAAAAAAACATAAAGGGTTAAAACAATATCCTACATCTAGCCAAAAACAAATTATTAAAATTATTTAAGTCTAAGAATGGTGTATCAAGAAACTCACTATATGCATAAAAAGCATTTTTCATTAAAAAACTCGATACATGCCTCTTAAATTGAATCAATGGAAGCTGTCTGACTGCGATTGGCAATCTGTTGAAAAATTTGGGTCCCAGGTAATGAGGCCCGTCTTGAGTTCTTTTAAGACGACAGACGTTTGAGAGCAGGTTTGACTTGAGCCGTGTATCATGCAAATGGACATCATAGTGGCATTCATATAGATTTATACTCGTTTTGATATGTAACAAATTTTCCAGGCAGTGTCAGAACTCGAAGATTAATAAAAAGCTCCCTCTACAATCTTCCCTATAGCCTAATCCTCCCACAATTCTTATCGCTTTCCTCTAAAGCCCGAAAACTCTCTCAGCATGACATGAGTGTCCCCATACAAGAGCAGCATAGGCCATTCGACCATCAAAAACACCAACGTAGTCACAGTCTGACAAGCAGCGGAACATAAAAAGATTGTTCTTTAGTCCAGCCACCAACTTGTCAACCTGTATCTCCCTCACCAGTCTTGGATCGCGATAAACTCCCAGAAACTTTCACATTAATATCTCCATCAATGCTACTCAAGACCCTAACTGTGCCGACCTTTGAGGATCTCCTTTCAGGGTATGGGCGAAGAGCAAATCTGTTTGATAGCGTGAGATTTTAACATTCATTTTAACACACAGTGGCATGAGACAGCTCGTTTTTGTGACACCGCAGGTAGTTATGGTTTAAAACAAACAGTTTTTGAGGCAACACGCCCAGATTGCTGCCTTGACAATATTTTTGTGAGCAATGGAGTGGATGTGCAGAGTGTGAGTGTGATTGATGTGAGTGTGATTGATATGAATAATGTCTGATCATAAATGCCAGATTGTATAGTGCAATATTGAAGGGCACACAAGTACTCGGAGAGTAAGTAGGCCGATCACTCATCATACTGGGCTTTTATTGAAGACAGGGGGTCAGTGTAAATAATATGTTTGAGATGTTTCTGGGATATTTGGAGGGTGCATACCCTCAGTCATTTCCGGAGAAGTCTAACATAGTTAGATCTGACCAGTCTCAGAATACTGGCTGGTTTGATGACAGATTGAAACTGCTGCGTAACCGTTTGGGATTTCTGGGTGAACTGAAACAGCCGTACAGATGTCTAGAGTTTAGAGAGCAATACAAAAACTATAAAAGAAATTATCGTAAAGCCATTGAAGAAACCAAAATAGAGTGTAATGAAAAGATGATTCGTACATCTGTAAGCCCCGCAAAAGCAATGTGGCAAATAATAAATTACAAATATTGCGCAAAATATAATCCATGGTATTCCTCTTACCAACTTTGACCCAATTGAGAGTCTTCAAGAAGCGAAAGTACCTGTCTTCACATTCAGAGATATTATCTTTAATGAGATAAGAGACATAATCAATCATTTAAAAAATAAACCTAGTAGAGACATTTATGGCTTTAATGTGAAAATTATAAAAAAAGTCAAAAACTGCATTATACTTCCCTTAACAAAACTGATAAATCTTTGTCTCAAGGAAAATGCTTTTCCGGACTCTTTGAAGCTTACTCTGGTTAAGCCTATTTTTAAAAAGGGTGAACCATTATTACCGGAAAATTACAGACCCATTTCACTTCTCCCTATAATTTCAAAGTTTCTGGAGAAATGCATCGCCGTTCAGATCGCTGATTTCTTTGAGTTGTGTAGCTTGTTTTCAATTTGGATTCAGAAAAGGCAAAAATGCAACTTCTTCGATCTTCGATCTCGTTTCAGGTATTATAGATGCTTTTCATGGTATGTGCTATCTAAGTTATTTTTTGCGATCTGAGTAAAGCATTCGACTGTGTAAGTCATGACATCCTGTTGCAGAAACTTAAATATTACAACTTTTCCTCAGATAGCATAGGGCTTTTAAATTCCTATCTTAAAAATAGATACCAATTTGTGGAGGTAACTGGGGTGCGGTCAGCAAGGAGTGAGATCACTGTGGGAGTGCCACAAAGCTCCATTCTAGGGTCTATTTTATGTTTTATATTTATAAATGATCTTCCGAAGCATGACAACTTAGCCAGATTTACAATTTTTACTGACGACACCACAATCTCTTTTACTGGAAACTCTCTGCCAGAAGCGCTACGTGGATCTGGGACAGCCCGGGAAAACTCGCAACAGTGTTTTTGTGCTAACAAACTCTTACTAAATGCAGACAAAATAAAGAGTGTTGTTTTCTCTATGAGAGAGATTAACATTCAAAACTTTGGATCCCAAAGTTCAGTGGGGAAACCATATAAATAACCTAGCCAACAAACTCACAAAAAGTCTTTATGTTCTAAGCGTTTCAGTCAGTATACTTCGAAGATCATATTTTGCAATATTCCATACTCATATTGCATATGCGATTGTCGCTTAAGGGCATTCAGCTGGGGTGCATCATCGAGTCTTTCGTCTACAGAGAAGACTGTATGTAGAATGGAGGGTGATGACTGTACCTTGTGTATATGGGTATGAGTGTTTGCTTTCATTGTCAAACAAAATGGTGAACTTTTCCAGACCCATGATTCATGATTGTATCCATAGCCATAATACCCGAAACAGACAAAATTTAGTTCCATCATACTGGCGTCTAGGGAGAGGTGTCAGGATGATCCGGGATACTGGAGTATAAAATTTTTTAATCATTTACCTATAGGCATATTAGAGTATTACTTTTAAATAACTTTAAGAATAAAATTAGGGAGCAGCTAATTCAAAATGCCTTTTACTCATTTGACGAATGTTTTAATTATGATTTTAATATGTTGTAAAGTGTTTAAGTCAGGTCTATTTGAGTACTTACATTGTGATTTTAATCTGTTGTAAGTTGCATGCTCTTATACAGTCTTGTCTGTTC
The DNA here is from genome assembly GCA_016904865.1 of Pissodes strobi. Classification (NCBI taxonomy): domain Eukaryota; kingdom Metazoa; phylum Arthropoda; class Insecta; order Coleoptera; family Curculionidae; genus Pissodes; species Pissodes strobi. Next base: position 19,344 of record MU189566.1, on the reverse strand, counting down.
ATTATTATATTGTATTTTATAAAACTATTTAGTATAGGTAAAGGATTTTATGTATTTTAAATTGACGTATGTAAACATTTTTTGTATTTTCACCTGAATAAAGTTGATTGATTGATTGATTTATTGATAACTGTAAAGACCATATTTGTTTTGCTCTCATTAAGGTGAAGCTCATTTACCGTGAACCAAAGCTTGGCCCTTTCCTGCAGTCTCTTAGAGTCAGCAACAGCATCTGTTGCGGAATCAGCAGAGGTCGAGATGGTGGTGTCATCATCAAAAAGTGTAAATTTGGCACTGGGCTCAATATTTGGTAGATCCCTGTGGAACACCAATATCAGTAGTACCCTTCGCTGATATGGCACCATCAATCCGAACCACCTGGGTTCTTTCTGCCAAATAAGATGTTTTTAGATCAATGCTGCCATTGTCAAAATGATAGGCAAACAGTTTTTTTTTATTAAAATATCATGAGAGACGCAGTCGAAGGCCTTGCTGAGATCACAGAATAATGAGGAACAGACAGAACCCTCATTGAATGAGTCCAAAATATATGATGTGAGGTCAGATATTGCCAGGGTGGTGTTCATGCCCTTTCGAAAACCAAATTGACAGTCAGTGAAATAATCATTAGAGATAAAGTAATTAGTGATCTGGATTGCAATACATTTTTCAAAGATCTTCCAGGAAACTGGCAACAGTGATAACAGTCTATAATTTTCAGAAAGACCCCTGTTACCCTTTTTAAAAATAGGACTCACTAAAGCCTCTTTAAGGATGTTTGGAAAAATTGATTTGTTTATACAAGTATTTGTAAGCTTAGTTAGTGGAACAATAATCTCATTTTTTACTGATTTTATCAATTTTACACCGAGACCAAAGATATACTGACTTCTCTTGTTTTTTAGACTGTCAATGATGCCCCTTAGGTACTTCATTGAAAGATACCTCTCTGAAGAGGAAAGGATTCGAGGGAGGACCAACAGTAAATCATCAAATAGATGTTTTCTGCCGCCGAATCAATTATATGTGAGTAAGAACCTGATGGAAGAGCCTAAGAAAATTTAACCGAATATATAAAATTCGCCAAATTTTCCTAGCCTCCAATCCTCATAAAAAGTGGACTAAAATGGTCAATAAAAGTGTATTTATTTACACCGTGGCAGGCCCCAACTATTGGCTGGCGTGTCGTCTATGCCAAGAGAATAATATTAGCATTCGCCATTGTCTCAAGAAGCAGATTTTACAGATCTGATATAATTTTGAATGTCTCTTAGTCCTACCCTGAAAACTCTTCAGTAAGTACTTTGTTTATATAGGGAAAATAAGTGCAACGAAAGATCATTAGCCCAATCAACGAATGGCGCAAAAAGGGGTGTAGAGTGTGTGAGCAGGGACCTGAACGATTTCTACAGAAACTTGTTCTGGGTGCTTAGGGTGTAAACATACTAAAAGCACAAGAGTATTCTTGTGCATGAAAGCGAGAGAAAATTAGCAAATTGTATTTTAGATATAATAAAAATAAGACACGTATAAGGTAAATAATGTATTCAAGTTTTCATTCTCTTCGGCTGTGAGGTCCTGGCCAGGGTTCTTCATCTACGGCATTTTCGTTCTCAGTTATGGGTGGTTCTTGCTGAAGGTGCTCTACGTCATCTTTATCGTCCTCTTCGTCGTAAATAGGCACTTAGTTCAGGCAATTTCCTTGGCAGTGGAGACACTCCGCAGAACAGTTCAGCATTGCTTTCCGACATCCACATTTGCCACTAACACAATCCTTGGTACAGCGCCAAGTAAAATATCGTTTTCAGTAAAACCTCCGATGGTGGTCGATGTTGCAATTAATAATAATAATAATAATAATAATAATAATAATAATAATGATAATAATAATAATAATAATAATAATAATAATAATAATAATAATAATATCGTTATTTCTTGCATTCAATGGTATTACAAAGTATTTAAAATTACACATCATAAAACACATAATTAAGAAAACGTCATAGCCCCTAATCTATTTAACCTAACCCTCATAGATAAGGTGCAGAAAGGCTTTCAAAGAAAAACTTCCTCCAAAGAGTAGGTCTTTTGTAGTAGCATGACCTTAAGCTTAAACGTTTTGAGATTAGGTGATGACTTATTCTCATTATTCAAAAAATTGAAATATTTACATGCATTAAAGAAAATACCCTTTTGGTAGAGGGCCGTTCTGTGCTTACCTTGCAGCAAGAGGTGCCTTCTCCTGGTGTTATGGCATGATCAGAGCGTACTGATCGAAGAAGAAGTTGGTTTTTATAAGCATAGCTGCACCCTTCCATTATGTAAGTGTCGAAGATTGTTAGGATTTTTAAATCTCTAAAATGTCTTCTGCACGTTTCTCTGCTCGATAGCCGACACATTATTCTTATAGCCCTTTTTTGCAACAGTAAAACTATTTTGCTGTGGCTACCAGCTCCCCAAATCAAAATGCCATAACGAATATGTGAGTGGGGAGGTTGGCATAGTAAAGTGCAAGCAAGATTTCTTGGCTGCAATAGTTGGAGAGAAAATTAAGGGCATGGCAATTTCTTCTTATACGATTGCATGTGTGCTCCAATTAGGCGACGAATGAAAGATCACTCCCAACAGCCTTGCCGAGGTCATTGCCATTATTTTAGTGTTAAAAACTCGACAAAGCGCATCAATACTATCCTGACGACCTGATGAAAAAATCAAAAAGGTTGCCTTCTCTTTATTGAGGACCAGATTATTATTAACTGACCAATCGTTTACCAAGGTATACCTGAACTCTGCCTGGGACTTTAGAGAAGGTATGCTTGAATTTATGCATTTGAGCTTCGTGCCATAGGCATACCATACAGGGAAAGTACCGGGATCACCCCTCTCCAGGTAGTTGAACATATCATTTATATACACGACGAAAAAGAGTGGTCCCAGCACCGAACCCTGAGGCACACCCTATTTCATTTTTCTGGGCAGACTCTTATCATCATTGATAATCGGTCGTTGAGGTGTGAGGCAAAAAGTGATCATGGTTTGTTTCGAATCCAATATCTTCTTAGCTTAGCTAGCAAAAGTTGATGATGCACAGTGTCAAAAGCCCTTGAAAAATCTATCATTAGGCCCAAGCAGTGTTTTCCGAGCTTCCACAATCTTAGTCAAAAAAGAACAGAGGGCAGTCTCAGTGCTTCTGCCCTTAACAAAACCATGTTGTGCATTTGACAGAAGTCCATACTTATTAAAGAAACAGTTTAACTGATCCTTCAAATTCATTTCATATATTTTTGAGATACTTGATAAAACGCTGGTTCGATAGTTACTATAGCTGTTTGGGTCACCTTTCTTAAAAATAGGAATGACCGTTGCTAGTTTTAGTTTGCTGAGAAAAGCACCTTCTTCATAAGATAAATTGATTAAGAATGTCAATACTTCACCGAGGGAAACTTGCATAATTTTAGAATGTTAATGTTAGAAATTCCATCTCTCTTTCTTTTTTAAACGATAAAGGTCGTGCAAACGTTGGGGACAACGTTTTAGAGGGCGAGGGAACGTGTCAAATATAATAATTCATAAAGCTATTAACTAATTATCACCCTGTCCCAAGTTTGAACTTGAACTTGGGAATTATTTAATAAACATTAAAAGCAAACTATAAACAACGCGAGCAGTCAACGGGAGCGATTATGAACCTTAAGCATGCAATGATCAGCAATTTCTCTAATATAAATACACTGGCAAACCTTCAGTTCGTCAGACTTTTGGTCTCACCTAAACCAGCTCCAGGGTTAGTCACATGACTGCTTTTGGTTCAATCCTCTCTTTGGTTAGTCACATGATTGCTAAAGTTATAATCCTTTTCCTACCCTAAACCTAGTTCTTGGTTAGCCACATCGACTGCTAAGACTAGGGTTTCATTAACCACAGTAGAAAAGTCGAGTCTGTCAAAGTTCTTCGAGTGAAGTTTCTAAGTAGTCTGTCAAGTAGTTCAAAGTGTAGTGTCCAAGTGCTCTTAGATACCTTAACATTAAATAAAACACAACACAACATAAGATAAACTATATTTACAAAGCAGTGACCAAAATGACCTATAAACAATTCATAAAACATACCTCAAGTCGAGAAAGCATGCGCACCTTAATAATTGGGTATAGGCTAGTCTCATTAAGTTTCTGACCAGTAAACGCTGTTAAAACTCTATCGTTGGGTCTTTGACCAATACACATTGTTAATCTTTTCTCATTTAGTTTATCTAATATACTTTATTGTTTTTTAAGTGCTTTCTTTATCTTCGCTTCTCACCTTACGTAAAGAATCCCGTACTACCATCGGAGTTATACCCCTGCACGCTGAGTAAGGCGTGGCATCGCGATTCAAACGTATGATGACAGACCGGTGCACGGTGGAGGCATTGGAATTCGAATTTTTTAATCTATTGATCAACGATATAACATCATACACACAGACAGGAGTTAAAAAGAATGAGTTTTCACTGTGTGGAATATTGGAGCTCATAAAATCAAAATCTGGATTATCTTGTGCAGAGCAACCAGTAAAGCATTTGTGGAAATTGTTTGCAATAGCTTCATCCTCCAGTTTTTTACCATCACATTCATAAATTTCTATTGGTTTTCTCTGTTTGGACTTTTTCTGTAGGTTATTAATTATCTGCCACATAGTTTTAAATTTATTATCAGATAACATTATTTTTTTATCATTTTCTTTTCGGTAAAATTGCTTGAGATTTCCCTTGTGCATGTTGCTTTAAGTCTTATATAATGATTTATATTTTTTATCTTTCTTCAACAGATCGCCAACTGTGACTAACATGCGTTTTAATTGAGGTAATTCTGATGGTAGAGAACCTCTATTCTTCCCATTCCCATATACACAAGCTCCAGAAGAAATCCGTTTTAAAGGAAAGCACATTTCAAAGTAATAACAAATAGTATCGGCAAAACAGTTAGAAGCTTCCTCACATGTATCCTTCTTGTACACCTCAGACCAGCTTTCATTCTCCATGCAAGTTATAAACCTGCTCTTGTTTGCTTTGGAAAAAAATCTTTTAAGTTGGAATTGAGTGGGCTTCTTTATCTTCTTGAATGGCAAGTTTACTGAAACAATTTGGGAAAAGTGATCAGACAAATGCAGGTCCACAACCGTAGCACAAAGAAACGCATTGTTATTAGTCAGCACATTGTCAATGCAAGTACTAAAGCACGAAGTAACTCTTGTTGGAGTCCTAATAATATGTTCAGTGTTAAAAGACGCTACAAGATTACACAAAACAGATAGATTGAAACTAGGCATCAAAAAATCTATGTTAAAATCACCACCAACTATAAAAAAGTGAGAGGCTTGTTGTATGTATGTTAAAAGGTCTGTCAAAAGAGATAAAAAGTGTTTAAAATTACCCTTTGGAGGACAATACAACACAATTATTATCACATTAAAATCAACAATTTTAAATCTCACACATTCTAGAGCCCCTTCAATATAGCAATTAGATATATTTAGGATACTACAACGATATATACAAGGACACGTGTTTCCAACCCCTGGTGCCCTATATCATTTAAGGAAGCACATCTTCCCAGCCTCTCCAACGTTGCTGAGAGTGGAAGAGGGGTTGTAAAAGATAACTGCCGCTTTCTTGATGGTTTGTGACTTTAAGCCCACCCTGCTGTAAGAACAGGATGTGTTTAAATTCACGCTGCTGCATCTCTTGGGTGGGCAGTCCCATTGTTTTAGTTTTCCCTCGGCCGGGTTTTAACAGTAAAATGTCTTGGATGAGAGACGGGGAAGCTATCAAATGAATAGCGAGGTCTAGAGCCTCACCAACAACAGCTACAGAACTGTATGTGTATTGATCCACAGCAGTCTTTACGCATCGACCATGGTCGATGCTTTACCATAAGGACGTCAGCATCATCGGTGGCCTGCAGAGTCTGTATTCCATACAAGCTTTGTCTAGTAAGGAGGTAGGATTGGACAAAAAATCTTCTTGTTTCACAGGTATTGAAGTGTTCCAGTCTGTATCGTCGCCTCTGTTCTGGTGATTTCTTAGTGTTGGCTGAGTTCGAGTACCCATCAAATACCAGATTACGACTGATTCCAGGATACTGGTGGCTGACGTAGGTGATATATCCATCACAAATGGTGGCAACGGAGGCATCTTTTTGCCAAATTACTCTATGCAGCCGAAATCCTACGTCCACTGCTATGTTCATCTGAGACAGTTGAACAGCCTTATTACATTATCATTAATTCATTATACAATAATTTATGATATAAATGTCTTATTTTTAGTATTTTCAAAATAAAAATTGCTATTTTTCATATAACAAGATTTTTGTTAATTGCATTTAATGTGTAGCAACACATATTATTGGACGATACACACAAGCGATAGCTGTGGCTCAGGAGTAACAAAAACAGCTTCTTTTGAAAAAGATCCAACAGTTTTGGTCTGTAACTTTAATGTTTAAGTCACCCAATAATAATTCATTCGCCATTTTGTCGAGAATATTACTAATAGACCTGCCGAAAAAATTATATCTTTTTAGTTCATAATTCTTTATCAATGAAATATATTGGTTAATTTCATTAATAAAAACATAGAGTACCCGTTATCTCTATGCTTAGAGGTGTAAATAGATGTTCTTTGCCGCCAAATCAATTATATGTGTGTGTAAGGCCCAAAGTGAATATTCACTGTGGTAAGCCAAATACATAAAATTCCCCAGATTTTTCTCGAATTTCAGGTTTATCCTAATTCCAATTACATCGCCATTCCAGAATTTAACCCACTTCGTATATCTCCTCTGATTGATGAAATCTCCATAGTATTGAGATGCATATGCTTAAGGCATGTTGGATATATCTGCAACTCTATGTTGCTTATGACAAGACATGTAAAGCTATTACAAGAGCTCCAGATTGGCTCAAGTACAACCACATCTCGAGGTCGGTGAGTACAACATTGTGGAAGTGAAACTTTCAAATGAACCTTTATTTGAATTTGAATTGCCAGGTTGGCAATGGGTCAGCTCCTTACTGTTCCACTCAGTGCTTTTAAAAAGAACATCATTGGCCAGGGGACGTGCATAATAACAAGATTTTCCAATTCCAGCGAATTAAAACGAAAGACAAAAAAGTCATGACCTTATAAGGTTCAAATACCGCTTGGACTTTAAACCTGCACATGTGTAAGCTAATTTCCGAAATGAACCTAGGCTTGGCATCGAAAATTTTAAATACTTGGAATGGAATGTAAAAAAAACTAGTTAAAACTCGAAAAGTTGTTTTCGTCGAAAGTTGGGGCATTTGCGTCATTGCAGGTATTCAGATTCAGGACTTTTCTGGGAAACAAACGCGTCAAAAAGCTGCTATAAAAGCGTGAAATAATCGGAGAATAGTTATTTGTTTTACTATGCAGCAAAGTAGTAGATTGACTACCGCGGCTGATAGTTCATAGCCTAGCGTAGGAATTCAGCTAAGGCAGTCAATCTACTTTGCTGCCGAAGTGATCATACAATTTTTTCTCCAATTGTTTATAATGATATATGTATCGAAATATTTGCAAATTATTACAATTCTCACAATCTATTTATTTTTCCTGTAGTGATAAATTAAAACAAAATTTTAAAGAAATCGCAATTGTTGGAACGGTTGGTGGCTATGGAAATGTAAATGTCCAATTATAGTTTGACAACTTATGTGAAACGTTTTATTCCTATGGTGACTAATCATTTTGCTGCCTAGGCAGGAAAGTACTTACTTTGCTGCCAACGCAGGAAAAGTAATACTTTGCTGATTGATATGTGTCTGCAAAATTAATATTTGCTGTCAATCGGAGAAAAAAATTAGTCTTAACTGAAACTTCATTTACAGCAGGTCGTAATGGCCAAGAAAAATTTCAATAGAATATTCACTTGCAATCGGTTGTAATGCTGGAAAATAGCTCGAAAAGTTCTAAAAATTAAACCTTAATTTTCTAGCCCGTACTATGGTCGTAGTTGTGACCAAGCCGAAATTAGTGCCTCACAGTTTAGAAGCTCGTGGAAGTAACTAAAGTAAAATTTGGAAACCTTTATTGCTGTATGTATTCGAAAATTAATGAGTATCACATTAAAATAATTAGTGCTAGCGTACTCTGTATTTTCTTTAGTTAATTCACTGCGGAGAAGAAATTATTGCTAATTGAATTTCTTTTATTAATTCATAATATTCTGCTCTGCTCCAACAAGGCAGTGAGGAACTCCTACCATACCTAAAAATAATCTTCAAAGCTAGGTAGCTATATTCACAGCTACATTCCGAAGAACTGGAGGAAAGTCAGGGTTGCGTTTATCCCAAAGGCTGGGAATCGTCCACCGGACGAACCAAAGGACTATCGCCCCATCAGTCTGACCTCCTTTCTACTTAAAAGTATGGAAAAAATCATGGATGAATACATCAGGAGCGAGTTTATCCCCAGAACCCCACTACATCCAAAACAGTTTGCCTACTAACCGGCAAAATCCACGATAAATGCGCTCCAATGCCTATTAAAAGACATTCGTGGCGAAAGAAGTGGCTAGGTGTGCATTCTTAGACATAGAGGGTGCATTTGACAACACCTCATATGAATCCATACAAAGGGCCGCAGAAAACAGGGGTATAGACGAAACTACAACGAAATGGATAAAAGTCATGATTTGTAGTCGTAAAATTACCTCAACCTATTGTAACGGGAAAAGCAGCAAAAGGATGTCCGCAAGGTGGAATTTTATCGTCCTTGCTGTGGTCCTTGGTATTAGATCGACTCCTGGTAAAACTAACAACCGAAGAGTATGACGTCCAAGGGTATGCTGACGACCTAGTCATCACAATTAAAGGCAAGTATGATGGCACAGTATCGGTCAAAATGCAAAATGCTCTACATCTTGTTAAAAACTGGTGTATAAGGGAATGACTAAATGTCAATCCCAGTAAAACCGTCATAGTACCGTTCACAAAAAGGAGAAAGGTGGACCTTACAGCCTAGACGGCGTGACGGTTGAACTCTCAGACAGTGTTAAGTACCTGGGGATAGTTTTCGACCGCAGGCTTAACTGGAATGACCATATAGAAAGGACTACCAAAAAGGCAACAGCAGCACTTTGAGCATACCGCAGACTTTCTGGCAAACCATAGGGTTTAAAACCCAAGATGATCTATTGGGCATACATTACGGTTGTAAAACCAAGAATCACATACGCCTCACTGCTCTGGTGGGCTAAAATAGAGGAAAGACTACGCAAGGCAAGCTACAAAAAGTGCAAAGATTTGCCTGTCTGAGTATCACAGGGGCAATAAAAACCTGCCCCACGATAGCACTGGAGACGATGCTAGACCTTCTTCCCCTGCATTTAAGCGTGAGGAGGGAGGCCTTATTAAGCGCCTCCAGAGTAATCCAGACCCAATCAACTAAGTCAGATGATCTGCCTGGCTATCTAAAGATTCTGAACACGATCAGAGTCGAATCGCTGGCCAAACTAACAGACGATATCTTTAAGGTGATCATAAAAGATCGCCCAACAATGAGAGCACTACAGCCCGAACGAGGTACATTTGTCTGGTACACAGATGGATCTAAAATGGAACAAGGGATCGCCGCCGGGGTTTATGGTCCTAGATGCAGGATGTCAAAATCTCTAGGTAAAGCCCCATCCATATTCCAAGCAGAGATCCATGCCATTGAACTGTGCGCCTCTGAATGCATCAAAAGAACACCGAGAGGCGCAACCATAAAAATACTATCCGACAGCCAGGCGGCTTTAAAGGCATTAGCCTCGTGCGAATTTGACTCAAAGCTTGCCTGGGAATGCCGGAACGCTCTTAACCAACTGGCCAAGCATAACAGAGTCACTCTGTTGTAGGTGCCACGGCACGAAGGAGTAGAAGGCAATGAATGAGTCGATTCTACGGACCTGAACCATTTTGTGGCACCACCAGAGTACACCTCGGAGAAGACCTCAATAAGGGAAAAATTGCAGAAAGGGGCCTACTGGAGAAACACTCCAGGACAACGACAGGCGAAAAGATTCATATCGCCCTCGCCTGAATACACTAAGAAGCCACTAGAGCTCCATAAAAAAGATCTAAGACTGATCACGAGCTTCCTAACAGGTCATGGACCATGGAGATACCATCTCCAAAACATGGGAAAGACTGAGGATCCACGTTCTAGATTTTGAAACTCAGCAAAGGAAACTGCTGAACACGCATTCTTTGCGAATGTAGAGAACTGACCCGCCAAAGGCTAAAATATCTGGAAGGAGTACCGTATGTAATCCCAAGGTTATTACACAACTAGCCCCTAGAAATGTCCTGAACTTCGCGAAAAGTGCAGGCATTTGTGGGAAAATCTAAAGCAGGATAGTCACAAAACCTTTTAGGTCTAAGTGAAGAAGGGCTGAAAAGCCGAGCGACCCCTTTACATACAATGCAATACAAAAACGCATAAGGTTAGTCAAGATTAAAAAGGATCTTGAGTACTCTATTTTGTAGAACTTCAACTTTTTGAAAGCTAGTGTTACTGCAGGTACCTCAGACTGGAACAATCGTAAGATTGAAAGACTGTAAGCATTATATATTTTATATTTAGCCGAGTTAGTTAAAAAGTGTTTACCCTTCTAAAATGCTCCAATAATGGGGATAATTTTGTTTCTTATATGCTCAATGTGGGCATTCCAGTTAAAATTTTCATCCAGTACAAGTCCTAAGTATTTTATAATGCTTATATTTTCTACTTAAATGTTTTTATGTTAACTGGCTATATTATTTTGTTTTTTATTTTGTTTAAATACTATGTAATTTATTTTATTAATCTTAAGGATATTTTGTAGTATAACCATTGGCAGTGGCTATATTTAGCTAGGTCATTATTTACTCAATTAACCAGATTGTCAGAATTTTGGCCCGAATACAACAGAACAGTGACGTCTGCAAATGTATAGTATTGGGCACCCAACCCAGATACTCGCAGACTAAGATCATAAAGTGAGTACAGTAAAAGTCCTAAAACGGATCCCTGGGGTATACCACAGTTATAAGTTAAGATTACACTTTGCTGCTGGTTTACGTAATATACATATTGCTTTCTGCTTAATAAGTAGGACCCAATGGAGAGCACACATCCTCCAAACCCCATTCTTTCCAACTTATTTAATAAAATAGTATGATTTACCACATCAAATGCCTTTTGCAGGTCAACAAAAACTGTTATTATGATTTTACTGTTATCTAAGTTGGTTGAAATATGGTTAAGAAAATCTGGCAGTTGGACTCCATATTGGAATATTGGTATATAAATCATATGAGATAAATCTTTCGATGAATAATATCATTCGTTTTTTGATTTTAGAAAATACACTGATTATGGAGATGGGTCTATAGGGAAACAATTCGGTTCGTAAGGAGTTCCAGATGCTCGTCACACGCCAGAAGAAAGAATTTTGGTAGATGCTGGTTCTGGGTGTGCTCTGTCGAAGAGCATATGGATGAGAGCTTCTAGCTCGTCGTGTGGAACGAGCAAAGCTGGCACTGGAGGGAATCAGAGTTGTCAGTTCGGTCGAACACCTTCCGTGATAATATCGGTAAAAAGGGGAGAGATCACCAACCATCCGCCTATGTGTTTCGTCGCTGATAATCTAACAGCTCGGTTCTGGATGGAGTCTAAGAGCGCTAGAGTATATTTGGGAGCATAACTCCAAATGTGAGGGCAATACTCCAGAGTAGGTCTGATTTGCGCTTTATAAAGTGTAAGCAGCTGATGGGAGCTGAAGTATTTTTTGGCACGGAAAAGTACACCCAGTTTTTGAGAGGCATACTTGGCGAGACCTCGGACATGCTCATCCCATGAAAAGTTAATGCTTGCGGTTATTCCAAGAAGCGAAAGATTGGAGGACGGAGAAAGGATTTCCCCCTCTATGATGATGTCAAGGTAGTTTTCCTTAGTTTTTCTCCGGGAGAGCACAGCAGTCTGTTGTTGAAAGTGATGATAAAAGACTGCTATCGTCTGCATAGCTGTAAATGGGGTTTTCAGTAAGCTTTAGTAGGCCATTTATGTGCAGCAGGGAGCAAGTTGGAGACAAAATGGAGCAGTCAACACGACGAAGTAACACTCTTATCTTTTTTTGCTTGAAAAAGATTTCTGGCATTGTTGTGACGATCCTAGACAACATTGGTGGAGTCTTTCCTTGTGCATCAAGGGTGGAGTTTCGTCCAAACATTGAGGCAAACAAGTCTGCCTTTTCCCTTGCAGTCGCTGCAAGGGAATTGTCTTCGCGCAATAGTGGTGGAAAACTTGAAGATGGAAAGTTTTTCCCGATTGCCTTTGCAAATCCCCAAAATGATTTTGAGCCGTTCGGACAGTTCAAAAGCTTCTCGCGGACTCTCAGATCAAAATCAGCTTTGGATTGATCAATAATTAGTTTGCATCCAGATAAGCTCGGCGCGAAGCAACCGAAGGGTTATTACGCCATTTGCGATAAGTTTGGTTCTTTTTGGAAACCGCCTGAGTAAACTTTTTGCTGAACAATGATTTTCCAGGATAGGATCGTTTATTAGAGAAAGGTATTGAAGTCTCCATCCCAATGAGAATGACTGCTGTAATGGATTCAGCAATTACAGATGGATCGCTGGATTTAAAACAGACGTCCCTCCAAGGGAATGAGAAGAAAAAGTCACGAAGTTCACTCCAGTTTGCACGTTTATAATGCGAAGAAACGCGTTAGAGGACGGTGGAGTTGGACAAAGCTGATATAATGTGATGTAATGTTTATCCTATAAGAGTTTGGGGATGTTAGGAACAAATCCATTAGGTAAGCCTGAAGGTTTCCAACGTCCGGTGTTTGTGTTGGCTCGTCCACAAGTCGAGCCAAGCCGCAAGTGATTGCAAAAGCCTCAGCTTATCTGCCCATATCATCCGTTCGGGAAGAAAAACTTTAGCAATTCTTGATGTGAACCCCTCCGGAATATTTTGTATTGAGTGAATCCATCATCTTTATATCATCAGTATCAGTATTTTTAAGAGGTGTAAGGAAGAAGGAGGAAAACCGCTTCATGCCCCAGGACTGGAAACATCTGGAAAGATTATAACTAATCCTTTCAGTGGGACATGGGGTGGTGTTGCCTCGGTCGAGAAAAAGTTTCTCTACCACTCCAAATTAGGAAGAAAAAGATCAGAGTGAACAATAGGAAGGAGAAGAGTAGTATAATAGGAAGCATTTCAAAGGTTAGTAGAAACATGAAGTGCTTCGGCTAGGGCAGCTCGGGCTAACCAAGCCCGTATGCACAAGACGTACATCCCTGAGCCTTTACGATTACGGTGTAAACTGTACTCCGGGGCGCAACCAAACAAATCTAACCCGAGACAATGCCCAAAATAATGAAAAAAACAACTTTAAAAAATATGTGATTTAGCACCTACGCATGCGTAAAGGCTCAAAATTGGTGTAACAGTGTAATTTGTTAGAGAATAGATCAATGACGTTTTATCATTGGTGGAATAGACACATGTCCATGGCGGCCGAGTCGTCACGTCGCCCGTGATCCAAGGTTTAATTAAATAAATATTGTATTATTGATCCCAGAAGAAAGATTTTTAGGTAGTTAAAGACATTTTTGAAGGGAAGAAAACCATTTACTATGTGGCATGTGGCTACCGCAAATGTCCTCTATACAATATACATTATATTTGCGCTGTTGGTTGCCTATAAGTAGGTCTGCTAAAAACCATCTAACTTCGAAATATCAAGAACCGAATTTATTTTAGTTTTTGCATTAGGATTATGTCTCACGAATGTAAATACCCCTTGTCAAAAATATTATTTGGTAACTGCAATTCATTTTCAATTAAAACATGTCAATTTTATACAAAAAAATCGTTGGGAACGGTTACAAAATCCACATGTGGGTTTGCGTAATAGGACTCGACATACGTCCGATAATAGTCCCTTTAATTTCTCCCAAACAGAACGAACCCAATAGAGGAACGTGCGTCGTGACTTAATGCAATTTGAGAAGTGTAAACATTGGCGTTTGTCCGTTTGTCAACAGTTAACGCAATAAACTTACAAAATATTTAAAGTTTCAGTGAAAAAACTTCAGTTTTATGTCGTGATTTTCTGTGGACATACAATTTTCGTCCTATTTAATCTTGAAATTGTGCGTATCATTCCACACCAACGAGGTATTCATTGAAAATAGGTCGCTAATTCAATCATACATGTTGCAGCTAACAGCGAAATGCGATCATTTTTAACGCAATAAGCCGTAGGAGTTAAAAAGGAGTATTTATTATTTATTTATTAATGTATTCTCAATTTCAATTGGTTGTAATGAAGAATGAAAAATGCATTCGAGCACTTGTGCGGTGGCAAAATAATTTGCAAGGTGTTCATTTCAAATGGCTTTTCTGAAGTGTCCTATTGTATTATTATGTAAAGAAGCCCGAAAATGATTAAAATGAATGTAAGTACGTTTTGCTTTGATTTAAATATAGATTAGTCTAAGCTGTGTCCTAAATTGCCCTTAAATTTGTATGGTTGTGTTTGATTTATTTAAGTTATGAACTGACCCCATTTGAAACTTTATTTTTATATTATCTGCAGGACTGTATCTGTTTTTTTTTTCTGACAATTCATGGCTTGGTTTTAGGCTCTGAGCTTTTTCACTTTTATTATTTTGTAAGTGTACCGAAGTGTACGTATAGTTTCTGTGATTGTTTCTCGAAGTTATTACCTTAAATTTCACTCGAGACTTCAAATTAAGCTTGGCACTAAGTTAATAGTGGGTAGTGAGTGGAACAGTCAGAAGCAGACCCATTGCCAATATTGCAAAAATGATTAAAACGAATGCAAGTACGTTTTGCTTTCATTTAAATGAAGATTAGTCTAGGCTGTCCTAAATTGCCGTGAAATTTTTATGGTTGTGATGTGTTTCATATATTTCAGTTATGAACTGACGCCATTTAAAACGTTTTTTTTTTTATATTATCTGCAGGACTGTATCTGTTTTTTGACAAATGCATCACTTGTTTTATCACTTTTAGTTACTTGGTACTTTGTAAGTGTACCAAAGTGTATGTATAAATTCTGTGATTCTTTCTCAAAATTGTGCAGCATCTACCTATATATTATTAAATTTCACCCGAGACTTCAAATTAAGCTTCATACTAAATTACCTAATAGTCAGGTAAATAGCACTGAGTGGAACGGTCAGAATCTGACCCCTTGCCAACATTACAATTATTCAAATTCAAATAGAGATTTGGAAGAGATTTCAGCCCTTCTCTGGCATTAAATAATTTAAAATGGCCTACTTTGCATCAACCCAGAGAAAATTATCTAAGGCTGATGATACACAAGGTACAGTCTGGTGTTCCATCCTTGTTTGCTTTGAAAAGTGCACTGCATCCACCTACCTATATAGGCAGAAATGATCATGAATTTAAGATTGATCCCCCTAGGACTAGAACTAATATAGGATTTTACCGAGGATTTTACTCACATTGAGTGTGGGAGTGAGGCTGTGGAACCTTTTGGACAAATCTATATTCCATGATGGTTTCCCCAGTCTCTACTCCTTCAAGAATAGAATTAATATTAATGTAGTATAAAGTTAAATTGACTCACATTATTGTAATGATGTTTTAAGTATTGTAGAAGGCATAGTGTGATACTTTGTAAGATATTATGTAAATTTTTAATTTTTTTGTGATTGTATGATTTATTTTAAATATGTATGTTTATGTACAACCACCAGCCACTTTGGCTATTGTTTGTGATATTTAATAAATAAATAAAGGTTAATTTGAGAGTTTCAGTTCCACATATTGCACTTGAGCAAATTTGGAGCTCTCGTAATGTCATTAGCAAAGTCATTTTAAAGTTGCAGTTATATCCAATATGGCTCATATAAGTATGTATCGAGGCATCTATACCTACTATGGATATCTCGTCAATCAGAGGAGTTAGGTATGTAATGGGTTAAATTCTGAAAAGGCTGTGTAATTGGAATTACGTATGAATTTTAAGAAACTCTCGGTTTTATGGAATGAATTATATAAGAAACTCATCGATAAGCCATAAATGAATAATTCTTCTCTAAGAGAATATTTGCTACATATGGATCGAAGATAGATGGACTCAGATAAAGATGCCTTTTATTAATTATATGATATTACTTACTTACTCTGGCGAATTATGTGATGATATAATAGCAGTTATTTTTTATACCTCCCATGCAGACACGAACTGTATAAAAAGCCTTTTAAATTTTTGGGTTTTGCCCTCAGTGTTGTCCTTAAACCTCCTAAAAGTATATATTGGCAGAACATGATGTCTATATTGTTCAATAGTAGGATGCATATTGGAGTAAATATGTTCTAGTCAATAACTAAGTAGATTGGTTTTCCTGTCATTTAGATTAGATTATATTAACATAAGGTCTTAACATCTCGACTAGCCACTTGTGGCTCAGGGAGCTAGACTCAAGTGAATATAATCAAAATGTAAATTGCCAAATAGAAATAAATAACGTAATAACTTCGATAATACCATTTTAAAATAGGGTCCCTTTTTATATACTGGATAATAAGGCCAAATCATTAATTTTCTTGCTTGCTTTGTTAAGTAGGTATAACTCTAACAGAAAAATATAAAAGATGGTCCAAGGAAAACTTTGAACCTCGATTTTCAGTATTTAAAATCAAGATGTGGGAAAACTTTGATATTTGATTCGAGGTTAAATCTGTTTTTGTCTACGTAGCTTCAAACCCCTGAAAGTGGAATAGGGTAGAAGGTTCGTGGGATACTTCGTTTGAAGATTTCATCGAGCAGGACCATCAATCCTACTATTTTGCGTCAATATTTTATTCCATAACGAAATGAGAGTCCGAGTCAAAGGTACTTAAGCATCAACTATAGTAGTACCAGATTGGCATTTAAATAATGTGCCTTCTAATTTACTTTTTTTCCTTAAATATGTGTATGTGATTTAATCAGTTTAACGTTTTAAGAGCGTTAGATTTGCGTCAAATGGATTGTACTGTGGATTCCACACAGATTTTCATTTTAGATATTGAAAATCGTGGTGCAAAGGTTTCGTTGGGCCATCCTGTATTTGTGTGATTTTACCATTCCGTTCTTATCACTTATTTCTACTCGATGCTGATCTATGATTTTATTCATTTCGAACTTTCGATCTTATACATTTCATGTTTCTATTATTTTGCTTCTTGTATTTTTCGTCTGTCTTATATTTGATAATTTTGCTGATGGTTTTGTTAATAGCCGTGTATTTTATAGGATGTTTCTTAATGACATGCTAATATTTAAGGGGGTGATTCCTGGACCCATTTTAAGAAAAAAACTTCATATGAATATAGGTCCTAAACGTCCTAACTTTTAAGATACAGGGTGGTAAATTTTTCAGAAAAAAATCTATTTTGTATAATAACTGTCATACTATAGTAGATATCGTTATGAAATTTGGTGCATGTCTTTTATGCATCAAGATGCATTTTCTGATGTGTGAACAATTTTATTATTTCTACCAGTGGCGTCCGTTCGGGTTTTGCATTGAAAACTTTTATAGAAAAAAATGGTACGCCACTGTCTTCTCTTAAAATAAAAAACATTTTTGAAATTCCCATTTATTTCTGAGCAAATTTGATCTCTTGGTTTTATTTCCTTCGACGCATGGTTTTCTCATAAAAAATTAAAAATCGTTTTACTTCAGGATCAAATCGCTAAAAATCTGGTGCGGTAACTGTTGTGTGGAAATCTTTTTTTCTTTTTTCAAGCTATGGACTTCGTTTAATATCAATAATTGTTAATTAATTTAGAAACAAGTAACTGATTTTACTGTAGGAAAAAATAAAAGAAAACTTTCAAGTGCCAATAATGATTACCACATTAGAATTTCAGGAAGGATTTCAGCTTGCACAAACACGATTTTTATTTTTTTAGGCGAAAGCTATGCGTCGTACTAAAGAGAATCAAGAGATCAAATTTGCACAGAAATGAATGATTTTTCAAAAATTCTTTTTAATTTAAGAAAAACCAGTGGCGTACCGTTTTTTTCTCCAAATGTATTCAACGCAAAATCCGTATGCACGCCACTGGTATAAATAATCAAGTTGTTTGTTCATCAGAAAAAGGATCTTGATGCACAGAAGATGCGTACCAAATTTCATAAAGATATCTGCAATAGTATCATAGTTATTATATAAAATGGATTTTTCTCTGAAAATTTTACCACCCTGTACCTGTACCTCGAGAGTTAAGACGTTTAGGACATATGAAGATTTTTTTCTTAAAATGGGTCCAAGAATCACCCCCCTTAAATATTAGCATGTCATTAGGGAATGGTAGAAATCTTTTTTTTCCTTTCCTACCTAAAACAGTTTTCTTCTTTCCTTAAGATCTTTTGTTTTTTTTCTGAAATACTTTTTTGTCTCTTCCTGCAATTCCTATTGCTGTTTTCAACAATATTTCTAACAGAACAGTGTGTCATTTATGTTTTCAATAATTTTGTTATTGTTTTTTTATTTTTCTTTAATATATAGGTAAGTACATTTCTTTTAAGTTGTACCTATGTATTCTCTTTTTTGTTCTTACCCAGGTTCTTACCATCCTAATATCGAGTCAAATCCTATCATCTTCAAGTCAAATTCTTTAAATGCTTACCTGAAGTTAGAACTACATATTTGCCATATTGCCATTATTTTTAATTCGAAAATGGACTAAAATACTGTCACGAATTTTTTTTTTTCTTGTGCCCAGTTTTAGGATCGCACTACGCACTACGTCAAGTTGAGAAGAGATAATAAAGGAGACAATTTGATAAAAACAATAACAAGTTTATTTACAAACATACTTAACAACGGTTAGACTGTATACTACTAAAGGCGTGTTTAAGTTTATAGATGAATTAAGAGTTTACACTATACCCAATTAATATTAAATGCGTGTCTTCTCGAGGGAGGCTTAGTTCAAAGTATTTTATTAATAAAGTTTATGTGAGTGGGGTTGTCTTATTTATGTATTCGTTTTGATAGTTATAAGGTAAGTCTTTCTGGTTTAAGTTTATCACAGATTTCTAAGGCACTTGCACTATTTTTAAAAAATCGTCTAAAACTATCCCTTTACTGTAAATTCTGGTACTTCACTCGTAAATTCGACTCTCTCTGCTTTTTAGTATCCCCGGAATGTCGTATACCTGTGCATACGTCCATCCAGGTTAGGTAAGGACCTGATCGCCCTGTGCCTGTGCACAGGTGTTCACAGATATGGGGGTTGTGGGATAGAACAA